>VDFB02173687.1:0-14553 GCA_007258455.2 Sequoia sempervirens
ATGTGGCAGACAAGGCCATGATCAACTTTGAGGCCGCTCATATCTTTTACACCAAGGAAGAAATGTATTGTACTGAGTTGCTAGAGGACTAAAAGGTGACCAAAGACCAGACCAATGAAGAAGAGGCCCTCTTGAGCGAATATATAGACATTGATCCTTTCGACAATTATCATGCCACCAGATTAGGGACCTATGTCGTCTATGATGAAGATCAAGTGCTTCCAAAGGTTAGGAAGGAATCTGAAGATGGTCAAGCCTTAGAGCTATGGATGTTGCACTTTGATGGAGCAATATGAAAAGTTGGCGTAGGATCCGGGATATGTTTGACATCCCCATCCAATGAAAACACTCCAGTCCTTCTGATTCTAGTTCACTTGTTCGAACAATGAAGCTAAATATGAAGTCTTGGTGCAAGGTCTAAGTCTCACAGAGTGGATGGGCATCAACCAAATAATTGTGTTCGGAGACTCTGAACTAGTGGTCAATCAAGTCCAAGGGATTTCTATAGCAAAGAATGTTTGCATGCAATCCTATAAACATCGATTCTAGGACCTGATTGAGGGTTTCAAAGTAATATATAGACATTTCCCTGAGAAAAAAATGTAGATGTGGATCACATGGCAGCAATCAGATCTCAATTTGATCCTGCTTCTTACCTAATTCTTAAAAAACACTTTGTATGAGTGATAGTCCGACCATAAATCCCAGATAATGATTAGAGCTGGCAAGTATTTGAAAGCGATGAAAACATTACCTCATTCATCCAACAGTATGGAGAGTTCACTGACCAACTCAAATTGAAGATTGCTAAGGCCTATGAGGGAAAAATCATTTAGTTGAAGTCCAACAAGCTTCCCAAGGGACTAGTCACTCTCGAAAACTAGTTCAATTGTGATGATGCAAGGAATGACAAGAGGAAGTTTGTAGTAGACAAAAGCGATTATGAAGACCTACAGGTTGGAGATGGAAGAAATCTCAAAGTTAGGAAGGATGTTTCACATCATGATAAAGAAAGGCTCATCAACTTCTGTGAGAAGTATGGAGTAGTGGCCTGGTCATATGATGACCTCAAGGGATACGATCCCAGAATCATCCAACATACGATAGAGCTGACGAAAGGTGAAAAACTAGTCTACCAAAAGCAAAGGCTAGTGAATCCCAAGATTGAGGCACTAATGGTGCAAGAACTAATAAAGCTAATTTAGTCTCAAATCGTCTTCTTGATCAAGCACAACACATGGGTGTTCAACTTGGTCCCAGTCCAAAAGAAGAATGAAGACATCCACCTATGTGTTGACTTTCAAGACCTTAGCAAAGCATCCTTGAAAGACCACTACCCATTTCCTTCTATGGAGTCTATCTTACAAACGGTAACTAGATTGGAGATGTTTTCGTTGCTAGATGGCTTCTCTAGTTACAACCAGATCCGGGTCAAAGAGGAGGACCAACACAAAACAACGTTCACTACCAAGTGGGGAACGTTCACCTATGCAAAAATTCCTTTTAGCCTCTCAAATGTGGGAGCTACCTTCCAACGGGCAATGGATATTTCTTTCAAAGAATTGATCAACAAAATTATACTAATCTATTTGGATGATCTGACTATGCTCTCTAAACCTAAGGATGATCATTTTGATCACCTAGAGATGGTTTTCAAAAAATGCCAATAGTTTGGGGTATCCTTGAACCCGAAAAAATGTGTCTTTGGAGTACCGCAAGGAAAAATGTTGGGACATGTAGTGTCCAAAGAAGGAATTGCAATTGATCTTGAGCGGGTGAAAGCAATCAAGGAACTTCCCCTACCAGTCAACAAGAAAGGAGTCCAGTCTTTCCACTAGTACACAAACAACAATATATGACTAAATAAACTACTAAAAATTGTTTATAAATGACTAAGTTTAGTCACATGACTATTAGTGGTTTATTTGTAGTCATTTATAACACCAACAAATTTATGACTAAACTATTTTACTCATTTATTTAGTCATTGATTTAGTCATTGTTTTGGTCATTGATTTAATCATTTATTTAGTCATTTATCTAGTCATATATTTAGTCATTAATTTTAGTCACGTAACTATTTTAGTGGTTTATTTGTAGTCATTTATAACACCACCAAATTTATGACTAAGCTATTTTAGTCATTTATTTAGTCATTGATTTGATCATTAATTTGGTCATTTATTTAGTCATGGTAGTGATTTGTCTAGTCATATATTTAGTCATTAATTTAGTCATATATTTAGTTATTGATTGTTGTTAACTGGTCATTTATTTAGTCATGGTAGTCATTCATTTAGTCATTACTTTAGTCATATATTTAGTCATTACAAATCAAATCTAACTTAATTAATCCTCACAAATTTATACATATAAACTTCAAGTATCATAGATATTCAAATGTTAAAAAACACCATGAAATGAAGACTAAAATGCTTGAACAAATATGATTGATTAGACACAAACACAAATAGATTACAAATCAAGAGGAGCCACAACACAATATTTATGAGTGGAGAAAAAACCACTTTGAAAATTTACTTCATTAAGCCTCATTGGCAAATCAAAATCTCATTGGTTACATCCAATGTCTCAGTGACACTGTACAACTTACAGACACTATATAAACATAATACTCCTATTTTCATATACTTATATTGCTTTCTCCTTCCTTAACTGTAGTCCTTTTAGAAGGGCAGTAACCTCCTATAGGGGCTTGACCCATTTAATCCCCTTGCAAATCCACAGCTTTCCCACCGCTATTAGTTTTAGCTCCTCCAAACTCTTCCTCGCTGGTATTCACCTTTCACTTCTCCAATTTGGAGCTGCAACCTAAAAATAAGGTTTCAAAATTTGCACATCAAAAACTCGGAAAAGTCAAATACAAGAGAAAATCTGTCATTATTTCTCTACATGGTATTGTTTTATTAAGATAGCATGTTATTGAATAATTGATCTAATAGCTGATTTCTATATGAATGCAAGTATTCTTGTATATTCCACACCTTGTAAATTTTCCACAGGTTATAAATAAAGGGAAACCTCCCCTGATGATTTTAACAAAAAGTATAGGATGTTGCACTTACATGAAGTATGTCCACTGGGAAAGATTTTGTGACCTTCCCTTATGACATGTTCATTTCCATGACCATGACACTCAACCCTCCTTGTAATGTTATCAAATTTCTAGAACAACCTCATACTAGTTAGAAGGCTAATTTGAATCATCAATGATAAAATAATAATAACAATAAATAAAGAGCTTGCCACCAAAATGATCATTAATCAGGAAGAGAAAAAAAGCTAAGACTAAAGTTTAGTACTAGAGGTTGATAAGTTGTTCTCAACTGATATGCCATCTAGAAAACATTGCCAAAAAAATTCAGGGCGAGGTCGGTCAACTACATCTTTCACAACATCAGTTACAACAACAGTTACAAGTACTGAGAACAAAAGCCCTGTCATAGACTCAGATCAAGAATTTCAATTTACCAGTAGTTGTCCTAAATCAAATGAAATAGAAAACCATGTATACAAAGACAAAATGCAAAGCAAATAAGAATGTTACCTAGAATAGTACAGGTAAGACTAAAGTTTAGTACTAGAGGTTGATAAGTTCTCAATTGATATGCCATCTAGAAAACACCACCAAAAAAAGTTAGGGTGAGGTCAGTCAACTGCATCTTTCACAACATCAGTTACAACAACAGTTACAAGTACTGAGAAGAAAAGCCATGTCATAGACTCAGATCAAGAATTTCAATTTATTAGTAGCTGTCCTATATCAACTGAAATAGAAAACCATTTATACAAAGACAGAATGCAAAGAAAATAAGAATGTTAGTTAGAATAGCATGGTGTAAGACTAAAGTTTAGTACTAGAGGTTGATAAGTTGTTCTCAACTGATATGCCATCTAGAAAACATTGCCAAAAAAATTCAGGGCGAGGTCGGTCAACTACATCTTTCACAACATCAGTTACAACAACAGTTACAAGTACTGAGAACAAAAGCCCTGTCATAGACTCAGATCAAGAATTTCAATTTACCAGTAGTTGTCCTAAATCAAATGAAATAGAAAACCATGTATACAAAGACAAAATGCAAAGCAAATAAGAATGTTACCTAGAATAGCATGGTGTAACTCATTAATATTTCTATGAAAAAAATAGTAGATACAAATTACAATGGATGGTACAACTACTGCAAGTATCTGATAACAGTTAACACCCTTCTTGAGCACTCGATCTATTTGTAACCTAAGATGATTCACTATGCTTTGGCTATCTTCTTGTTATATTCAAGCAATTGGAGAATATCTATAGAATGTGCAACCTTGGTGTTAACATAGACCCAAAAATCAACTTCTAATACCATCTACAATCTGCACTTTCAAGGTGTAAAATTGGAAGTACGTTCAAGTTGATCACTCTCTTTGAGACTAATACTAGTCATTTTTGCAGTTGTTGGAACACATCAAAATTAAATAAATCAACTGAAAAAAGAATAGAACAACAACCTAACACAGGTGTGGATCAACAACACCCTAATAACTAGTGTAATTAGGGTACCTACAACCATTGATAGGTCCAAGATACTTAAAATCATTGATGTAAGTGTACTGAAATCTTTTGGTAACTCCCTCATAGGTAATGGTACATTCCAATCATCGATGTGGAAGATCTCAGTTGTTGTGTTTTGATATCATGTTAAACTATGGTCTATGGATTGCAATATTGCAGGATATGCACAAAATGGATTTGTTGAAAAGGCTTTAGAAACTTTCAAGCAAATGCAATTGGCAGGTGTAAAGCTAGATTCCACAACCTTTGCCAACATACTCCCTGCCTGTAATAAAACTCATCAAATGGTTTATTCTTAGCATCATAAAATTGAAAATAGATGATTGACCTGAAGCAAAGAAAACAATTAAATAGCACAAAGTGAATGAGACATGAAGAATTGTTACGATTAAAATTTCACTTGGAAATTGGAATTGTTGCGCCGCTTCACAATAGAGCAACATGTGATAAGGGGTTTTACTCATAAAATCTTCGAACTCATCCATTCATGAAAGAATCTCAAAGCATTTCCTGCAAATCACTACAAAAGATACATGGCGAATCCTTACCATAAATCATGGATTTTGTGTTTTAGTAATGGACCATTTTTTTCTCAAGGCCACACCATTTTTTTGGAGACTGTAAGGAGTTGTGGATTCCTCTTGGCCAATTGAGAGTATGCTCCCATTTGAATTGAGACTAACCACCATATTTTACAATATCAAATGGACCACCACCTTTGTTCTCTCTAGGAGAGGAGACCAAGGAGCATTTTTTTAGTGTCATGTCTACCATGAAATCCATGGGAGGCACCAATTATTATATCATAGTTACCAAACTTGGACTTAACATAGACATTGGGCTCAACCTCAAACTCAACATGGAAACTCAACACTAACTCAAAAATTTGAAAAAATCATGATATATAGAGATTTTTTAAGGTACATATTTTCCTATGCGTTCCTCCCTAAATCAATTTTAAAAATTATAAAAACCTACTTTGATCATATACACAAGTATGCATAAAAAAAATGAGTACAAACCAGATTTGAGCTGAAGGAAACAAGATTTTTAAATATATAAATATCCTCAAGTGGTTTTGGTGTGCAAAACTCATTGGTTACAATATAAAAAAAAAACACAACATCAAGTCATGAACTATGGCACAGAGTATCACTCATTCTAACATTGCTATCTTTGTGGTGAATCCTACACTCATGTCTTGGATAGGTCATCAATGCTTTTGCAACCATGGAATGAAATGATTGATTACATAATGTGCAGAAAATGGATTTTGCAAGGAACCTCTCAAAATATTTGAATTAATGAAGCACTCTGGAACACATCCTAACATTGTAAGCTTTGCTTGGGTTCTAGGTGCATGCAGTCATGCAGGTTTAGTGGATGAGGGTTGTACATACTTCACATATCAGTAACCCTTATTGCATTACAATTTACATAAATAATAGAGGAATTTTATCAGATGTTGTAGTTGCAACTTCCCTAGTAGACATGTATGCCAAATGTGGAAGCATAGACAAGGCATGTGAACTATTTGACAGAATTCCTGAAAGAGATGCCATATCATGGAATACGATGATTGCGAGATATGCACAAAATGGATTTTCTGAAAAGGATTTAGAAACTTTCAAGCAAATGCAATTAGCAGGTGTGAAGCCAAATTCCATGACCTATGCCAACATCCTGCCTGCCTGTGCCAAAATGGGAGCTTTGGAGCAGGGTATGAACATCCATCAAAGCATAATAGATGGGGGATTTTTGTTAGATATTATGGTTGGAAATGCTATGTTAGACATGTATGCAAAATGTGGAAACATACACAAGGCACGTGAACTCTTTGATGGAATTCCTCAAAGAGGTCATCTCGTGGAATGCAATAATTGTAGGATATGCACAAAATGGATTTTGCAAGGATGTTCTCAAAATATTTGAATTAATGAAGCACTCTGAAACATATCCTAACATTGTAAGCTTTTTTTGTATTATCGGAGGGAGTGAGATTTTTGTCCCGCTGAAATTTACTTCTCCCACCGATGAATTATGTGCCTAAGTTTTATCGGAGTATCAAATAGATTGAGCTTTTTGTCCCACCGAAATTTACTTCTCTCACCGATGAATTATGTGCCTAAGTATTATCAAAGTATTGGAGGGATTGAGCTTTTTGTCTAGCCGATATTTGTTTCTCCCTCCGATAGAATCTTCAATCATGTGCTCTTTTGTATTTCGCCATATCAGAGGGACCACACAATGATTCCCATTGATGTGCCCATGTTTCTCCGATGAAGTCTTGCCTGATATCTTTTGCCACACTAGTTGTTAGGGTTTATGTTTTATCTTCTTTTAGGATGCAAGCAAGTCATTTTCACATCTTGCAAACACTTATTAGCCTCTAGAATTAGACATAAGAGTAATGTAGCTAATGTTCAATTTGTACAGTCTTTCTTAATAAACACATAGGATAAAAAATAAATTCTAGAATAGGACATAAGAGTAGTGCAGCTAATGTTCAATTTCAATGCTTTGGAAGTTATACAAATAGCATCAACATATTTCGATAACATCAACCAAAACTAAATTTCTTTGAATCCTTGCTAGCCACACAAATTTCCAACACTGCATAACCAAGAAAGTACCTGCGAGATTTGTGGTATTTCTCAAGCAATGAAACCAATTGGGTGTCCTTTACTTGGTCATCCAAAACTTGGAAAATGAGATATTGGGGGTTTGTGTTAAGTTGAACAATAGAACATGGATTCTTCTAAATTATATCTAAATTGCTACTTTTTAAGGGTTCAACCATCATACACTCATTTCCATCTGATGCATTGAAACTGAAAGAGAAAGTGAAGCTATTTAAAGAACATTGTAAAAATAACTTGGCCTGATTCAAGCTTCAAAATTAATGTTTCAAAATGTATATGGAATTTCAAACCACAAGAATTCCAAAATTTATATTTGATGATAAGAAAAAGCTTATGGACTACCATAATATGCCAATAATGTGATTCAATTCTCTAGAGTTGAATCTCATACCTCCACTATTTGCATCACATCATGATTCACAGACAAATGCTGGGACCTAACCACCACCTAGAACAAAAGGTTCTTCATGTAAGTGTACTTTGCTAGATTATCAATTTTGTGGTAAAATTAGACAAATCAATTCTACTAGAGAGGTGAAATAATTACAATGTCAAATATGTGTGTTAATTATGATCACACAGTGAAACATCATTAAACTCAGGCAATACCTGGATTGAACCAGTTTAAGAAACTATGTGGCTTGTAAAATTTGAAAGCCATATTTCTTCTATTATTTGAGATTAAACTAACATGCTTGATATTGGTAAATAATATGATTTCCTTAGGAACCAACATAAATACCTTTATAGGGTTTGGGTCCATAAAATCTTTGGCTAGTTGATGAACATTGGGTGGCCAAGTTGCACTGAACATAATCATCTGCCGAGCTGCATATGGTAGGAGAAATATTAGAGGCTCAGTCCAAAAAACATTAGAATACCAAGCTATCGACATAAGTGAAAGAACTTTCTTTTCAATTAAAAGGAACTTTCATTTCAGACATACATATTGAGCCCACAATATTGGCTTGGTCCTACAGATAATAGCCATGGAAGAAAAGAAAAAATAAATTGTTTTTCATGATGCATCTATTGGCTTAGACACAAGAAATTGACATCAGAAGTGTGGGACACCTAGGACTATGTGTGCTTTGTTTATTCAGGTTTTTGGTTTGAAAAGTTTTGGTTAAATTTTATATTCATTGTTGGGTTTATTTGTGTGTTCGTCTTGTGAAATATGAGTTTATGCACATAGAATTGAAATCCTAGAAATCTCCATATAGATCAGAGCTGCACATACTTCACACGTTAGTAACCCTTATTGCATTAAAATTTACATATATAGTTGATCATTAGGTGTGCATGGTTGATCAACCATTCATATTTTCACCTCTAAATCTATAAATCCATCATTCCTTCCAAAAATTCAAGGAGCATTCTAAAAAAGTGTCTGATCCATTTATGAATATTGAATCAAATCATTGTCATATTATCAAAGAGATTTCACAATAGTTGAGCATCCACAAATCCGTTTAGTTCACATTTTCCAGTGTACTTTCAGCTTGTGCCAAAATGGGATCATTGGAAGAGGGTATGGAAATCCATCAAAGCGTAAAGGAGATAGGAACTTTTTTAGATGTTGTAGTTGCAACAACCCTGGTAGACATGTATGTGAAATGTGGAAGCGTAGAGAAGGCACATGAACTATTTGACAAAATTCCTCAAAGAATTGTTGTCTCATGGAATGCAATGGCTATAAGATATGCATACAATGGATTTGTTGAAAAGGTTTTAAATTTTTTCAAAGAAATGCAAGTGGCAGGTGTCAAACCAGACTCTACAACCTTTGTTAGCATCCTCCCCGCCTGTGCCAAAATGGGAACTTTGGAACACGGTATGGATATTCATCAAAGCATAATGAAAGGGGGTTTTTGCCTAATATTGTAGTAGGAAATGCTTTGGTGGACATGTATGCAAAATGTGAAAGCATACACAAGTGATGCAAGGGCTATTGGTCTTTACCTAAACATCACAAGACAAGTTAGATAAATCAACCAGATGAATCACAACTCTTTGAAAAATCAACCTTTTCAATCTGACTCTGCCTTGGCTAGTAGGTTTACATACCTCTATTTGACAACTCTTCTCTCAATCCACTCACCAAATCCAAAGAATATTGATGGTTTTGAAAACCCTATTTGGAAAACTTAAACATATACCAAAACCAACATTGATTCCTTTTTGGCAACTCACTCAAATCCCTGTGCAACGCTGCCCTAAAAAGACCAATTAAGTCTATTTTACAAAGAAAGTCCTCCTTAAACTCTCCTCCAACCTAATACAACCTCTTAGACCTTAAAAACAACCAAAAAAAAGACATATTCACCAAGTTTCAGGTTCTCAAACCCTTATCCAACTATTGATCTAAAAAATCCTCAATTTTCACCATTAAAGGTAGGGTTTGTTCAAACTCACTATTCCCAGACTCTTTCAGACTTGAATTTGCCTCCAACACACTATATTTTGTCTGCCTTCACTCAAAAATCCATCTCCTAGCCACCACTCAAGTCACTTCTTCAAACTCTTTCTCAAAACCTCATTTTTCATACACTAACACACTGCAAAACCCTGGGACAATCACAGTTTTTGTCCCCCAAATCTCACCATCCAAAGAAAAACCTACTTCCCAATCATCCCTAACTAACCTAACATGCCCATTCCACAAAGATACAATGATGACAGTTTTTGGAATGGGCTTAAAACATATTTAAGTCTACAAAACCCTTGACAAGGTATACTTGGGTCTGTTAAAGAAAAAAAAGATACTATGCTTCTAAACCTGTTTCAATGACCCAAACCAAGTGTAAAGCACATAAAACTCACCCCTCCACAATACTCACAAGCTTTTGGATAGATTAGTTTCTATACAAAATTGTATCATTAACTGATATTACATAATTTACAGGAAAACTCAGAAATTGATGCAATATTAGGGGTGTTTTTATTGTCTCTTCTTCAAAATGGCTTCAACAACCATACCAATCAAAGGATTACATGCTTTTATACATTTCTTTCCTAAAAATTCCCTCCAAAACTAACCAACTACTTTACAACTACCACTTGATTGTTGGTATCCTTGAATCTTGCATTTTTGCAATTACAACTTTGACAACATTTGTCAATTTTGTATTTTTGAACCCCCAAAATTTCTAAACACCTCTAATATGATCTAATAAACTATTCAATGATAAAATATGACCTTATTCAACATGTTCCATGAATTGAATTACTAAACCCTTCATAAACTTTATTTAATTATTTTGCTCTTTCAAGCATGATTGACAACATTTCAACATTGCTTTACAAAAATGATCTCAAGATACACTCTAATGGTCTCTTTTAGACCTTATTGACCCACTTCATGAATTTAAACTCCTAGACCAACCTATGACTCCTTATTTTTATCAAATTCAAATAAAACCAATTGGGTGCTCCTGCACCAACAAGGCACGTGAAGTGTTTGATAGTATGCCTAAAAGAGATGTCATCTCATGGAATATAATGATTGCAAGATATGCACAAAACAAGTTTTTTGGAAAGGCTTTAAAATATTTCAAGCAAATGCAATTGGTAGGTGTAAAGCCAAATTCCACAACCTTTTCCAGCATCCTCACTGCCTGTGCCAAAATGGGAGCTTTGGAATAGGGTATGAACATCCATCAAAGAATAAAGGATAGAGAAATTTTGTCAGATGTTGTAGTGGCAACAACCCTTGTAGACATGTATGCAAAATGTGGAAACATAGACAAGGCATGCAAACTATTTGACAAAATGCCTCAAAGAAATGTGGTCTCATGGACTGCAATAATTGTAGGATATACACAAATTAGATTTGTTGAAAAGGCTTTAGAAACTTTCAAGCAAATGCAATTTGTAGGTTTAAAGCCAAACTCTGCAACCTTTTCCAGCATCCTCTCTGCCTTTTCCAAAATGGAATCTTTGGAATAGGGTATGGACATCCATCAAAGCATAATAGAAGGGGGATTTTCATCTGATATTATAGTTGGAAATGCTTTGGTTGACATGTATGCAAAATGTGGAAGCATAGAGAAAGCATGAAGTTTTTGACAGAATGCCTCGAAGAGAGCCATTCTTGGACCGAAGAATTATTGTTGATATGCAAAATGGATTGTTGAAATGCTTTTAGAAACTTTCACAAATGCATTGGAAGGTATAAAGCCAATTCCACAACCTTGCATAACATCTTTCTTCCGTGCTAAAATGGGGGCTTTGAACAGGCATGAACATCCATCAAAGTAACATTAGAGGAATTCTTTGCCGATGTTGAAGGTAACCGCCTGTAGACATGTGGTATGCAAAATGTGGAAGCATAGGTGCGTATGTGAATTATTTGATAGAATGTTTGAAAGAGATGCCACCTCATCGAATATGATGACTGCGTGATATGCAAAATGGATTAAGTTGAAAGGCTTTTAGAAACCAAGCAATGCAATTAGTGTGTGAACTAAATTCCACAACCTATGCTAACATCCTCCTACCAGAAGCAAAATGATATTTGGAGTAGGGTAGAACATCCATCAAATGGGGATTTTTTGTTAGATATTATGTTTGAATGTCTAGACATGGCGCACACATGGAAACGTATATAAGCATGTAAACTTCAAACTTGATTCCTCTTTACATAGCCCTCTGATGTAACCAAGGTGGAGATTATTCTTCCAATCTCACAAATGTTCAAATGATCAAACAAAAACAAGGAATCAATTCTTCAACTTTATTCTCTCAACTTGTCCCAAACATGCACCTATTAGGCTTGTAGCCTCAAAACTCAACTTCTCCCAATACAAAGACCTAACAAACATCATTTGAGGAACTCTTCAACCATAGAAACAACATACCAAAATAACTCACAAGTTTTTTTAAGCTCAAATTGGATTTTCAATAGCCTACCCCTATTTGGGCTACTAAATTAGGCCTATTTTCCAAAGTCCCACCTAAAATTCTAGTTTCCACTCAATCTCTTAGAAAGTCTCTAAATGTGATTCAAAACTCCAAATTTCATGACCAGTTCAAGGATTTAAGTCCTCTAGGGTGTTGCCCCAACAAACCCTCACTTTTCATGCAAAATACTAGGGTTTATTCAAACTACTAACTCTTGGGCTTGTACAACTCAAAAAATGGCTCCAACACATCTTACTAACCCTACTCAAACTCAATCTATCATAACTTTGAAGGTTCCAATATCATTTTGCAAAAACCCAACCCTAACACCTCTTTTTCACAAGGAAAATGCCTTGTACAGCATTAGGGGCAACACACATATCCTTTAAACTTGATTCCCTTGAATTTATAAGACTTCAAGAAATATACTCTATAATTGGTGAAGGAAATCCACTGAGTCACGGCCTCCTATAGGAGGTGGATTTCCTGATACATTATAAAAACTTCAAAACTGGCCCTCACTGGCCTATTACAGGCAGATTTCATAAAACTACCAAGTTCTCACTCAAATCTTAAAGTAAGACTCTCAAAATTGATACAATGGAGAGCTATAACATTCCTACACAAAATACTAAAGATTTAAAAGCCTCACAATGATTGTACGGGTCGTATAGTGTTGGTGAAGTTCTGAAAACACAGAAATATAGTGAATTTTCTAATAAAACATTGTTTACAGACTTGTATTTTCAATACAATCTTCAATATCCATTATTCAAGCCCTTTGCAGGATTTTTTAAAACATTTCTCCATTAGTTACAAAGTTTAATTCGAAAGGAGGAGCATGGATTCTCCCATTACAAGCAAAAATTGTCTTGTTGTAGCTAGTTTTAGCAATACTGCAAAATCTGACAAAATGAATCTACCAATAACCTTAAATGGTTTGTAAATGACCTAATTGCACCTACATGCACTCAACCAACACTAAATGACCTTATTCAACCATTTATTACCATTTGACCTTAAACTCCTAAAATCTTGCATTTGCAAATTTTGGGTTTTACAACAATTTTGCAACAAAGTGCATTTTTTTTGCAATATCAAAATTATTGACTCCTAGACACCTAATTACCACCAAATTATGATTGATTGCATTTGAAGCATGGATTCATCCAAGACAATCTCATGAGAACTTGCAAAGAATTTTCACATTTTTTCTTCATATTTTATTATAGGGTTCGTGCTTTTTATTAAAACCTAAATAAATAATTGGAATTCATTTGTGTCTTGTAAATAACTATCATTTATCTTGCAAAGTAGGAGAAATTGGCTTGGAAAATGAAGGCAGCGGGGTATAAAGAATCATTTATCTGTCACCATAGTGAAAAGTTAGCAATTGCATTTGGTTTGTTAAACATGGCCCCTAGTACAACTATTAGAGTTGTTAAGAACCTTCAAGTATGTTTTGATTGCCACACTACATCTAAATTCATCTCCAAGATTGTTGCAAGAGAAATTTGATGCAAGGGTAGATGGTATTCAATCTATTCAACACAATTCAAGGTCAATCAAACAAATATCAGATTCATAAACTCCTTAATTGCACTCTTCACCATATAACCCTACCCTTAGCTTGTAGGTGAGAAAACCTATTTTTGCCAAATTTTCTCACAATTTTTCTTAACAACTGTAGGGACTCTTGACAATTTTGAATACCCATTTGGGCCAACTTTAACATGTGCCAAACTCAACTAGGGTTTCTTTGGAGAAAAACACCCTAAAGCTTGATTCCACGTTGTCCCTAAAGACCAATTAGGTTTATTTTGCAAAGCAAGACCTCTCAAATCTCACAAGAAATTTTCAAAACCCGCTATATATTCTTTACTGTCAATAAAAATACATATTCATCAAGTTTTAAGTCTCCAAGTCCTCTCTATAACGTTGAACCAACAAACCCTTAATTTCCACCAATTTAGCTAGAGTTTATTCAAACTCCAAGTTCGATAACTCATACAAACTTGAAAATGCCACCAACACACTTGAAAATATCTACACACACTCAAAATATCATCTCATAGTCTCCACTCACTGTATTTCTTCAAACTCCCACTCAAAACCTCATATTTTATGCACTAAATCATTGTTTTCTTTAGGACAGTCATACACATACACTAAAAACACCTCACTCAGACTCATCTCAATGCCCTACCATACTAACTCTACTTTCCTATGCCCATTCCATGTAGATACAGGAGTGACAGTATGTGGAATGGGCTCCTAATCCATTTTAGGGCTTCAAAACTTCAAATTTTCACCTACTAGCCTGTTACTGTGTTTTTGTCAATAAAACTTCACAAAGTTAATTAACAACCTACTTTTTGGATTCAAATGAGAGCTAGAACCAATCTAAAATTATATCCAAGATTATTT
>VDFB02173689.1:0-79601 GCA_007258455.2 Sequoia sempervirens
AAACAATATGTGCAATATTCATCAACAAGAAAAAGCTACATAAGCAAGAGACTATAAAAAAGATATGAAAGATCGAGTGATAATTACAGTGAGGGTTGAGTACTATATAGGAGAAAAACCCTAAAAGCATAAAATCACTCCTAGGTTTAGCTTAAGTGCATGAGGATAAATTAGACTAATAATCAATCAAAGAGTAATTAATTATTAGCTAATGCATGATTAATCTAACAACTTTCAGTTATCAGATAATCCTAATATGGTCTACAAATTGAAGAAGGCATTGTATGGACTCAAGCAAGATCCTAGAGCTTGGTATGCAAGATTGGATAGATAATGGTCAAGTATCAGGGATTCAATAAAGGTACCGTAGATAGCAATCTTTATTTTAAAGTTGAGAAAGATCAAATCTTGATTGTGGTTGTGAATGTTGATATAATCTTTGGAGGAAATGAAGCAATGTGTAAGAGATTTGAGGAGCAGATGCATAATAAGTTTGAAAAGTCAAAGTTTTGGGAGATGAATTTCTTCCTTGGGCTACAAATCAATTAGACAGAGAAAGGAATATTTATATCATAGTTTAAGTATGTTAAGGAAATGTTGAAGAAGTTTGGAATGAAAGACTCTAAACTAGTATGCACTCCCATGGTTACTGGTTGCAAGTTGAGAAAAGATGATGAATCTCCTAAGGCTAACTAGAGCAAGTATAGATCAATGATTGGTGGACTACTACTAGACCGGATATCATGCATACAGTTTGTCTTATGGCTAGATTTCAAGATCCCAAAGAGTCACATGTGGTAGTAGTAAAGAGGGTATTTAGATACTTAAAGGGCTCTCTGGAATATGGCTTGTAGTATCCAAAGGGTATTAATTTCTCTCTAAGTTCCTATACAAATGTAGATTGGGAAGGTTGTGTGGATGGTAGAAGAAGTACAAGTGGTGGTGCTTTCTTTTTTGGAAGCAGATTGGTGTCTGGGCTAAGCAAAAAATAGGATTTAGTGTCACTATCTATTGCAGAAGAAAAATATATTGCAGCAACATCTTGTTGCACACAGGTGTTGTGGATGAAATAGACTTTGAAGGATATCATAATATCATATGATGAACCTATTCCTATCTTATGTGACAATACAATTTTTATCAATATTTTAAAGAATCTTGTAATGCATTCAAGGACAAAGCATATCTCAATCCAGTATCACTTCTTGAGAGAAAAAGTTGCAGAGGATGAGGTGAAGTTGGAGCATGTGCCTACAAAGGATCAGGTTGCTAATATCTTCACTAAGGATCTTCCTAAAGATACTTTTGAGTATCTCTAGTTAAAGTTGGGGGTTATTGCCCCTCCTTTCAAATAGACGCATAAGGATGTGCATCTGTTTGGGAAGAATTTCAAGGTACATTGTTTGTCCCAGACTAATGTTGAAGGCTACCTCTTAGGGGGAGTAGGTAGCAATGGTTTTTGGTTGGTGCAATAGTTTTTTAATGGTGTTTTCCATTGAATCCTTGTCAAAGGAAGTGATAGCAGAAGATGCAAAGTAGTGGAAAGAGTTGGATACAATTATTGTCCCTTACAGGTGGTTCCTTTGGGGGAGAACTGGCATAGATGTGTAATGAAAAAGGGGAGGTAGAAGAAAAGAAACTTGGGTTTCCCTTTGTCATTAATGTCAAAGGGGGAGAAAGTTAGCTGAAAAAACATATGAAGAAAGAGGAAGAGAAGTCCTATAAAAGAGAAATTATTGGAAAGTGTAGATGCTTGTGTAAGGGGAAGTAGTGTGCATTGATGTGCAGTATGTGTTGTTGATTAGATTTGTTGGTTGTTATTGATGGTTTTTCTTATCAAGTGTTCCCATCAATGACAAAGGGGGAGATTGTTAGAAACTTGTGTTGTCATTGATGTCAATAGAGCATTGTTGCATTAATGTCAACCCATGAGGAATTAAGTGTGTTGGTTGCATTACGTTGTCATTAGTATTATCACTGGTGTCAACCTCTAATGTAGCAATAATGAGTAATTACTTGTGGATATAAACCTCTTGTGTGGTTGAGATACTGAGAAGGTGTTGCAGATGTTGAGTTGGTGTTTGTGCTGCTTGGTTTCCAAGTGATTTTGAGAAAATTTGAATAAAAGAGAGTTTAGTGTGGTGTTTCGGTTTGTGCTCCACATTTCTTCTGTATTGAAGCTATGCTTTTGTGGTTTGAATATATTGATTAGAGGTGTTTTATCTAGAGTTGTGGGTTCTAAATCATGTGGTAGAATAAGTTGTGTTCAACAGTGTGTGAACTATGAAGTAGTGTTGTCTGGGACAAATGAGATTGCTTTGCATTTCTTCATAGTAAAGGTTTTGGTGTTGCGGATCTGGGAGCATGCTTATATCGTATGTATCGACCTTCCCTTGAAGTTTCAGGTGTTGATTCATTCCACAAGGTTTTTTGGTATGTTGGATGTTTGTGCCAATGTGTCTGGTTGCACAAGATGAAGATGCTCTTAAGTTTCAAGTGGTTGTAGTAGTAGTGGTGAATATTTTAATGATGTGGAATATTTTGAGGTTTTGTATAAATGTTGTGGAGTGTTGCTATATGTTCCACGAGTCATCTTTGGATTTGTTGAAGCATGTACTTAAATATTTAAGGATGTTAACATAGGTTCAACTGACTTGATGTGTTAGCGCTAATTAATGAAGTTGTGTGTTGCATATGGAGGCTTTGCAAAGCACTTCAGTGTGGATTTAGGTCCTAGATAATGGTGTATGTGTTTCGCCTTCATCTCTTCCCACCATGGATATTTTTTGGTGCCAACCTATTATAAATTTATATGTTTAAGGTGTATAGCTAACCTTGAAAGATGTTCTTAAGGTTGTGAATGGTATAAAGGCAAGGTGAATTGTTGGACAAGTGTGTATGAATGTGAAGATGTGGTGAGATGTGAATTTAATTAGATGCAGAGATCTTAGTGTGAGCTTAATGCCTATGACTACCTAAAGCAATGAGAAAAAAAGTTTCTACATTTTAGTGTATGAAGGTTGTAGATGGTGTAGAGTTTCAGTGGTGGATCTTCCTATTGCTTTGAGATAGATTTCTCTTTGTAACAGTCTTCTTTGTTTCTTCTTTCTAATATGGTAGTGAGCCCTTCTTTCTTTTTGGCGGTGAGCCCTTTGGAAATGAACCTATTATATTGGTGTTGCAATTACTTTATATTTTGAGCTAATCCTCACTGTGGTTTTTCCCTTATTGGGTTTTCCACATAAATTTGGTGTTCTCATGTGTTTGGATGTGTTTGCATTACTATTTCTCATGTTTATATTCTACTAATGCATTATAAGGGTTTAATGTTTGTTAAGGGTTTAAGGACTAATGCAGATTTGAATATTAATGAGGCTTTTGATGTTTTAATGTACAACTAATTCACCCCCCCCTTAGTTGTCTTGAATTTATTGTATCTTAAGGATTAGCTAGATTTAACTAATGACACGAAGATTCCAAGGGTTATCCATGATATGTGAATGTGTTTTAGCTAACTATTACTAGTATTATGTTGGTGATATATGAGTAGCTAATATTCATAACTTAGTTTTTAGTCAACTATCACTAGTAGCACATAGGTGACAAATGATAGGAGTTACCTATGGTATGATAGGCCTTATTCATCTCTCACCATTACTATGCAAGTGATAGATGTTAGGAGCTACCCCATATGAGGTTGGACCAATTTTTTCCAATGGCATGGAGGTGATAGATGTCAAGATCCACTAACTCAAAAGGTTTAGTAGGCTATGGAAATATTATCAATGACATTATGTGATGTGTGTTGTTACATGTACACCTTATCTAGTGATTATTGTAGGTAGTATGGATGCTTTCCTATCATTAAAGTTGGTGCAAAAGACTAGGAAAAGGATGGGACCCGTGTTGTAATATAAGATACATTGGCATTAATTTTTTGGGTTAGGATGGACTTAAATGGTAAGTGTTAGTGAAATAGGTAATGGGAATATGCACGTAGTGTTGTCATATCACTTCCTATTTCAATTTTGTCATTGTGCACTTGTCTAAAAATTACCTTAAGTTTTATGCATGTTGTTATACTTATGCCTTTTCCAATAATGACAACAAGTAGTATGAGATACTTTCTTGTTAAAGTAGGTGGTGGTGGATTGAAAAAAAGGACAGGACCCATGGTGTAGTATGTGAAGCACTTATATTCCTTTTATGGTTAGGATGTACTTACAAGCTTATGTGTTAGTAAACCAAGAGAAGAAAAATATTCTTCTAGTAAGGTTACAACTACTTTTTTTGTTAGTTGGTCACTATGTGTATTTGTTAGGTTGTTAAGTTATTCACAATATGCATGTGTTATGTTCTTGAGCTAGTCACACTATGTATATGATATTTATGCACAAGCTATCACACTGTGTATAGGTGATGTAAGTGTGAATTATTCACATGTTGTATGTATGTGACATATGCCTAAGCTAGTCATTGTTCATACTTGTTATGTGTGTATGATCTATCCACCATGTATATAGGTGACATATATTTGAGCTTATCCCATGTGTGCCTATAAAGTGTATGAGATAATCATCTATGTGTGTCTAACATAAGTGGGAGATATCCATGTTGCGTATAGATGATGTATGCTTGAGCCAATCACTATGAGAATGTGTAAGGTTGAAATGATATGGTCCTTGTATGGTTTGGTTTGTGTTCATACACTAATGTTGGTATGAAACCAACACTTGATTGGAATGTGTTTGATATCATTGTATTGTAGTTGTGGATTAAATTAAAAGAATAAGCTCAATGAATAGTGGTGGTTTTAATATAAGGTAAAAGATCCCATCCTAGATGTGAAGACATAATTTCTCTATTATTAGTGTACAAACTATTTAGTCTCTAATTTCCAAAAGGGGTATGTAGGGAGGGACATTATGAATGAACCCTTGAGGTTTTTTTTTGGGGTCTATGGATAACCCTAACATTGGGAGCTTTCCATGTTCTAGTGTGAGTATATGAGTTTTAGCATAGAGTTGTTGCCACAACTCTAGTTTGCAAAGATATGAAGTTGACACTTATAATTTAGTTGGAGGATGGTCAGTAATTTAAGTTAGTATTGATTGTAAAATTAAATAGTAGTAACCAAGGGGTGGTTATTACATAATATCCCTATTGCATAAGGGTTGAATATGAATCCAACTACTCATTCTCCTCTTCCATTGAATTCAAGGAGTTCTCTAGAGCCCTTTATTATGAAAAATTTGGATAATTTCATCTTATTCAAGGATCTCAATCTCTTTCCCTTCTAGAGATGAAGTGTTCTATACAAGAAGTCAATGTATTTTATCAAATTTTGAGGGTCTAGAGTTAGGTGATGAACATTCTTTCCTCGTTAAGATTAAATGAACTCCAAATTTGGTACTTGCTATGCATGCGAAAGAAAACATTTGTTTGTAGGATTATGCATCTTTGACTAACCCATAATTTGAATACTTTATCACTAAAAATGAAGAAACCAGGTTGTTTATGTGGATCTTGAATACAAGGGTTTCACCTTTCACCTAGAACAAAATTGTACTTTTATAGAGTAAAATCAACAAGTATGTATGGATCTTGTATACATTGAATATTTTCCTATTTATTTTGAGTAAAAAAGTAGTTCCCTACACAAACCCTGGTGTTCTATGAATCATTTGTTTACAATTGATCCTCCTCATGGTTCCCAACATTACATGCTATACAAAAACCCTAGTGTTGTTCAAACCCTTTGTTTACAATTAGTCCAAATTATGGTTCCCAATATTACATTTTAGTTTGGTTGGCCACTCAACTTTAAGGAAAGGGTTTCTACTTCTCTAAACTCATAGCTAGTTGTTAATGTAGTCAATGAAAGGGGGCCCAATGAAGGGTGACTTTTTCATTGCAAAAACAAATCAATAATACTCTACCACAAGATTCACACATGACTTTCAATTTCCCCTAGTTTGAAACAAAGGACTCTATAATCACATCAAACCCAAGGAAACAAAATTGTCAAAAACTATTCTATGGATGAATTTTTAAAAAGTTGAATTATCACAAATAATATCTTTAAGTTTAAAGCAATGTGGTTCAATGATTTGGGTATTTGAGAGCTAATAAAAGGTTAATGAGAGGTTAGTGAGAAAATGCTCCTAAGATGGGTGGCTCACAAATATTTAAATTAGCTAATAAGCTAAGTTGTATTAATAAGACTTAAATTAATGTAAGATTTATAAATTTAGCTTTTGGATTCAACTGTGTTAGTTTTTTTGTTGACGTTTCAGATCACACTCAGTGATCCATCATCAAGAAGAGGAAGAAATGAAATGAGATTGCAGAACAAAAAAACAAAAAAACTAACACAGTTGAATCCAAAAGCTAAATTTATAACTACATGGACTGTGGAAAACTCATACCAACTATTAATGTAAGATTATTATTCAATAATAAAATTCTTGTGAATTTTCAAGCCCAAAAAATATTGTCAATTAAAAACAAAAAATTCAATCATCAAAATTATTATGTTACATGAAAAATCATTATTTTAAATACAACAAAACACTTCAATTAACACGCCATAACTAACACAATATCCTAGTAACAATGTTATACTAATTTTATTTTAAATCTCAGAAATCTTTCCTCTTCTCTTAAGCTAAACCAGAGTAAATTAGCTACTAAATGCAATTATACAAAGAAATTCAGTTCAAAAGATCTGTAATCGGAATTAGTAAAAATTTCATTTTCTTGAATCGTTTCAGAAAAGCATATATTATTCTGTTTGATGTCTTGGATGGGACTTTTTGTTCTGCCTGCAATTTTCCAGAGATGCTCACAAGAACAATACTAACGTACAACTAAAGTTAAAACTAGCAATTGCACCTTGGTGTGCAATAGGTATGCTGAAGAGGTGTGGAAGGTCAAAAAAATGTTTTTTTTTGGTAAATTTGTGCAATAGATGAGGTCAATTCAAGAGTAGAAGTAAAATATGGAGAAGTTTGAACTTTGACCTTTTATTCTTGATGTGGAGAGTATATAATACAAAGTTGCATAAGTGGAAAAGACATAATTTCTTTCTCTTTCTCTAGGTTTACCTCCAATCCTCACTCTTTACATCACCTTGGTCATTTTCTATATGGGGATTAGATGTGGTGGAAAAAATTTCCCTAAGCACTTGTGAGGGACATACATTTATCATTAATGCTACTATTTAATTTACAAAATGGGTTGAGGCCATACCTTTGTAGTCTATTGCGGTGGCTAATATTTGTGTCATTATAATAAATAATCTCATCTTTACGTGTAGATTGACATCTACAATTATGATTGTTAGGAAAACATCTTTTAAGAATAAAGAATTGAAGAAATTTGCAAGGACAAATGGGAACATTATTGGCACATCATATCATTGATTGCTCGTGTGTTATCATGCTCCTAACAATCCTATTGGTGCTATCACGCCTTCCCCATTTTACATTTACTTATATGATCCTTATCTCCCCTTTAGAATCTATTTTACTTTTTCATCTACCTATTATAGAGAAAAAGTACATAAGACTTAGCATCTATTAAAAAGTTGGTCAAAACTTACATTAGATGCTTGGATCACAATTGACCTAATTAATATCAAGGTATATATATAAAATTTACAAAACATATATGAGAAATAAATAAAAAATTTAAGTTGTAGAGGAGGCTCTGAAAGGCATTAATGGGGGATACAACTTAAGGCTAAAATACATGGAGATAGACATTATAGATGATTGTTTACCTAAAGAATTAGATTGTTCAAATAAGATGGGATATCAAGATAGACCATGATATTTGTGTTAATTACATAAATGAGCTACTGAAGCACTTGGTCATAAAAAGAGTCACATATCTTGGTCTGCATGTCATAACCAACTCTTGACCATTGTCGTATTTTCAGATGACTTAACTACAACTTAATTATTAACACAATAAAGCTAAAATTAAAAAACTGGGAAAAAGAAGGAATTCAAAAAAGAAATAGCAATTTTCTGGAGATAAATCTTGATGAGATTAAGTTACAGAGCTTATGAAATGTATGATTAGTGTTACAAACAAAGATAACATAATGTATGAAGGAAGTAGATGTGAATCAAAGGATTTATATGCAACATAATGGAATGTTGATGGAGTGGGGTAATTGCTGCATACAGAAAACTTGCACATCATGGAAAATAGTAATTGTGCTATAAAAGTCAACCCTTTCTTTCAACTTTTCCAATGTCAACTTCCCGTCCAGAGGGAATAGAGACGAATAACAACAACAGAACGGCTCCATACCTATCCCACCCACCCGGTTAATTGGATGTTTGCAAAGTAACGATTGTAATGAATTGTTCCCATAAAAGTATAGCATTTGAGTGGGATGCATAGATTGGTTAACAAAAATTTGTAATCATATTGATGGAATTATTTCCACTGCAAGCATAACTTTAATGCAGCCTGTGTACAAAGCCAACTAAGGGGAATGACTTCCTCTCTCAAAGGAGTGGGGCACAATCAAATCCTTTTAGGGAAGTCAATGTAATATATCTATGGAGAAGTCCGGTTATTGTAAGAAGGTTTCATAGCTCCCTTCAAATCGACTTAATTAGACTAGAAAATATGGCCTAATGTCCAGGGCTAGATCGAATAGAAACAAGCACACCATGCTTAATGATACACACAATATTGATACAATCACCGTTCTCAAATAGTGCATGTTTGAATTTAATTTTGTGATTCCTTGTGCAGATACAGTATTAGCTCTTGTGTGTGCTACTGTTGGTTAGAATGTCTCATTGTGCTATTGAATTTAAAGAGATAGTCAAATGAAATGGATTCTTTCAGTATTATGACCACTCTCATGTTTTTATCATTTACTAATTAATAATAAATATCATTTTTCATTTGTTGATGGATTTAACTTTTTAAATATTAGTATGTAGAAATGGCAAGAAAATAAAGCTAAGACGCAAGGATAAAAGGCCTGATAATAATAGATACCTGATCCTACTTGGTACGACTATATGTTGTAACCTGCAATTTTTTTAGTAATATTTCTGGAAGAAAGGAAATGATCATACAATTGTTAACTTAGAAAAGGACACCTATGAATGCAGAAATAAGATAGATTCAGCTCATTCATCATGGACAACTAATTAAAGGAAATGGCTAGCTTGGTATTAAATTATTCAGTTATACCTTATTCAGTAACAACTTTCACAAATCAGAAAACCAAATCCAGATTACAAGGAAAAAGTATTTATTGTGGCTCGCACCATAGATTGACAAAGATTGAGAAAAGCACAAATTTGCCCAGCTGTCTCTACTTCACTAGTAACACAAATCCCAATACTATACAAATCTATTAGGAACTATCTTAGAATATATACTTACATGCTACCTTTGGCCTCTAAAAGAATGAGTGTACACCCAGAATTGATCCCTTTGTTAAACAGATAGAAAATTTGCCTGCTTTTAATGGATATGCTTAAAAGAATTTTGTAAAGAATAGTTTTAAGAGAAAACTCTCAAATGTCGACTAATCATCTATATTTTTTGCATCCTCATCTTGTTCAAGTATTTCATTCAACATTGCTATTTGATCATTTAGTACAACATTCTCCCTCTCAACCTCCATTCTTTTGTTACGTTCTTGCTGAAGATGCAATTAAAGATGCTCAAGGGAGCGGGAATCCTCTTCTAACTGTTCATTCAATCCATTTATTTCCCTGTCATGTTTTTCCAAAACACCAAACTCAAATCTTTCATCAAGTCACTTTAACAGAAGCAACTCTAATATCATGATTTGGACCAAGATGATGCAAGAAACTTAGAAATAAATAAGCAAGGTAGGCATGATTAGAGGAAACATGGATACAACAGTCCCCCAGAGATTAACATTTTTTGCAGCAGTAGCAGTGCTCTATTGCATTACAATTGTGAGATATGTGATCAAGTTGGAAGAAATACCAGTGTAGGCCAATCTCTCTGCAATTTCAACAGTAATGATGAAAAGAGATGTTGTCAATCCTCCTGTGCGAATTCTGGTGACAGGCCTTCCATGGAGGTTTGTATATCCTTCCTCAGCTATGTTGGTAATATTATTGAGGAGTGGGAATTCACAAGGGGAGGAGGAAACTTGCTCCATAATTTGGCTCTTCCTGCCTGTGCAAGTTGAAGTAGGAAACACAGACGGGTATTGTCTTTTTATAAAATCGTAAGCTAGTGACCCCATGCAAAATGGAAATTTCAGTCTTGAAACAACTGTTTGGTTTCTTGTCCAAACACGTAGTCTCATGTTGCTCCTGAATCAATATCGAGGGCACCACCAAGGCTACCTTAGTCAAAAGGGAGAATGCATTGTCCTTATTGATCTCCACCCTATTTTCACTACACTAGCAATCTTCCTTATGTCATTAGACACAAGAACTACGTTTGCAGATTCCATGGCTACCACAGAGCCTTCCACACCCATAGCTATCCCCACATCTGTTGCTGCTAATGTCGGTGCATCATTAACTCCATCACCCACCATGGCAGTCATGCCCTCTTGCTTTAGCTCTCCAATAAATCTTAGCTTGTCTTTTGGGAGTAATTGGGCATGAACTTCAATTTCTCCTACCTGCACACCATTACCAGGGCTCAAAAATGGTGTGACATAATTGCCTACTCAAATGGGCCATAAATCTTAGCTAAACCATAGTTAATTTTTTATATTGCTACTTCTAGGGGCATAATTTTGCTGGTCGCAAGCCAGGAGGAAATATTTCTTGTATCATGAAGCCATTTTCACTGGAAATTGCGACTGATCCAACCTATCCTTTCACAAATTACATTTTCTCTCCTACAACGCTTACTCTCCTTCTCATATTACTGCTCTCCGCAGCTACCTCTGCTACAAATACAGAGCTGTTGAGCTCCATATTGCCTTTCACAGAAGCCCAGTACGAAATAGTTGCAAGCGAACAGATACCCATTCTTGGCCAAAGTGGAAACATTGATTTCCTTTCAAAGCTTCGACATTTTACTTGACCCAACTTTAAGAACACCATAAAACATAAATTCAAAATGAAAAGAAAAACGTCTTTGATTGAGATCCATCTGCAAAAACAATTTTGTTTGAAAAAATCTTTATTTTTTATTCAAGAACAGAAAAGAAAAACCTCTTTGATTGAAATGCTTCTCCAAAAAAAATTGTTTATTTGCATCAGTGTTTCTGATATCAAATTCACACACCTTCACCAAACTTTCGGGTACATCCTGCAATCGAATCTACAACATCCTCCATCTGCACCCGCAACATCTACCCTCCCCAGTGGCAACTGTGCTTAGACCAACTCAGAGTACTCATAAGCGGCTTCTCAAAATCTCGGCTTCCCCTGCTACAAAATATCATCCGCGGTTATTCCTCCTTCCCCTGCGTACACTCTGTTTTCATTCTCTGGGGCAATCATTCGACGCCGCCAACTATTCTACAAAATCTAACCTTGGAGTCCTTGGGTGCTCCCATTTATGTCCTAAAAAACCCATCGTCGAGCCTCAACCACCGCTTCCTCCCGCGATGTGTTCCTAGGAGGTCCAAGTAGCATGGGAGACGACCATGTCGTACAACGTGGCATTGGCAGTGTAATTGGCCATCCAGAAGAGCAGCTCCAAATTCATCACATTATCGTTGATTACATTGAATCGATCCGCTGAAGAAGACAGCTAAAAATAACCTTTAGGCAAATTTGTATAGAAAAAGCTTCAAAAACTACAAAGACTGCTGCAACATATGCCATTGTTTACAGAAAATAACAATCCATTCAAAGATTTTATAGAGGGCATGTCGCTGGGGACGTTACCAATGAAAATATTGCGGCCACAAACATCGATGGCACCTGGCTGAGAGGAAGCCAAGCGGGTGATGGTCATGTGGCCTTCAATGATCTTGCTAGGGTTCTTGAGGGCATTGAGGGCACCGTCGAGGTACTTGAAGGTCATAAATCCATAACCCTTGCTTTTTCCTGTCATCTTGTCTATTATCACCAAGCCTTCCTGCACTTGCTCGGCAACATCACTCTATTTTTCAGACGCCTCCGCTAGAATGTGAGAAGCTGCTCCCGCATGAAGCCTTCTTCTATGCGATGTCCGCGTGCTTTCCGTTTCTTTTCACGAGTACTTTCTCTGCAGAAGATGATCAACGACGTCAAGCATTTCAATCGTTGGCCAGGTCGTGTGGAGAGAGGTGGACCATTGATCTTAAAAGAGAGGTTGTTCTCTTTCAAATTGGATACGCCTTCGGCGTAAATTATGATATTTCCTGGAAATTGCCATCGCCAATTATTATTCTACTTTTTCAATTGAAATGACATAAAAGACAAAGGCCATAAAAAGAATATTGTAGTTCATGAATTGAATGCCCATGATGGGGCCAAAACTGGTGCATCAATGCTTTGGTTTGAATGAATGAATGAAAGATTTTAATGACATCCGCGAGACCAAACAGTCTATGGGACCGAGACAAAACAGGCCTAATTTGTCTTCATTCTCTTTTCCAAGTCAGATCTCCTGCTATTAAGTTTGACTAGAAGGCTAGCCGTCTGATTAATCTTATCTTCCTCAAATAGTTGGTGCATATTGTCCACTTTCAAACTATTTTCATGCTGAGTGCGGATATCCTCGTAAGCAATGCATTCCATGATGAAGTGCCATTATGTTTCCACAACCCCTTTATTGCAGAAAATACAAGTTCTTTCTTCCCAAGTTTCCTTGGGTATCTTCCACCTACCGGTCTCACACCTAAGGTGATGTGATCCCGTCCTCAATTGTGCCACTAACAACCTTGCTTTCCCTTTAATATCTGCACCTAAATAAGTTTTTTCACCATGATCCTTTGTCGGGTTAAACTCTTTGATGTAGTATGCTTTTTTTCGCCCAATCTGGTTTGTCCACATGGCAGTTCTGAATTTTTCAGTCACATAGCTTTTTATTTCACTATTGGTGCTAGGACACTCATGCAAATTGATGTCCCACTTGTTCATCCACTTGTGGTTTTGTTTCATCCAAGTTTTCTTCCTACGATCTAGCGTCTCCTTCATAGCTGTTTTAGGCCAACGGTGGTTATCCATGTTTTCAACCTTCTTTAAATAGCTTATCAACCGGATTAAAGCCGATGCTTCCAATGGAAAAGACCCCGTTTCAGCTAAAAGAATTTCATAGGGGACATTGGTTTTAACTTTGAGACTGCTTGTTATTAGATGTTTTTGAATTCTTTCTAGTTGTCTCCAACTGCACTTTGACATACTGCTTGTTTTGATTCCTTCCAAGCTATTCCACATAAATGTGGAAATATTGCATCTTAGACTTTGTTTTTATCTTTTGGTGTTAACATAAATTGTACATAGGATTTAGTACTTGTATATTTTAGTTTCGTGCAAGATTATATTAGATTTTCAAGAAAAATTAGTATATTTTTGTATTTGAGTTAAGAGCTTAAAGTTATTGTTTGGATTGTAGGTATCAATGATTTAGTCTAATCAACTACCTCTTTACTGAATTGTTCAAAAGTACTCTCAAAACTTCAAACAGGAACATTTGCATTAAGACTATATTACCGATTGTCTTATGTGTTATTGTATGATTGATTTCTTTGATTTCTTTGATGTGACTTGTGAAGAATATAATTACACTTGTATTGGTTTCTTATTAATTTTTATAAGTTATTATTTCTAGACTACTACTTATTTAATATATTTAATCTAGATCTAAATGGTGCCATAAGAATTACCAGTACATGCTTATCTATTGAATTCATTCTCTTAATTAATCTAATTAAATAAAATTCTATTGAAATAAGGAATAAAAATACCAAGCTTCCTCTAGAATTAACCTCTTTGTCAAATAAGTAAATTTTCCTTCCAAAATTATATGTTTACATTTAGAACAATGCTTGAGCTTGTCTTTTAATATAACTAATTGATATTTTGTTGGACCAAGCAATTTCAGTTTTCAAAATTACATTTATTTCATTTAAAGGTTTTTAATTTCTCTAAGTGAATTGAATATGAGATCTAAATTTAATGGTTAATGTTATCTATCAAGTCATTTTGTGTGATGATTATTTATCTAGAATTGTCTTTCAAATATAAAAATATATTTTATTTTTAAAAAGTATATTATAGATTAGATATATATTTTACTATAGACTTAATTTTTTTCTATCATCTATTTAAAATATTCTCTATCCTTTCTCTATCATGTAATAGACTTCCCAAAATTTTAATAATATTTTACAATAATAATTATTAAATAAGACCATAACACCATCAAATTTAAATTCTAATTAAAAACTATTTACTTTTTAAAAATTACATAACTTAACTTCTATAAAATATTAATAAAATATACATAAATTATATTTCAAATATCTTTATAATTTTTCATAATTATCTATACATCCCTTAAAAATACCATAATCAGCAACTTGTTGAAGCACTATATGTTTAAAAGAGGAATTTTCCTATCACATACACCATTTCTTAGCTAAGTTATACCTCACTAATTGGTATACATCTTATGAGGTAGTGCTTAAAAACATTTAGCATTTGTAATAATTGTGTGTTTTATGTAATTGCTTTTTGAAAAGAGAATTATTCAAGTTATGAAGTTAGTTTAATTTTTTATAAGAATGTCATTACTATTGATGCCCATCTTAAAGATACCCCTATATAAAATGCATTTCCTTGTAAATCAAACTTATCAAAGAAACAATTTAAGTTGGTTAAGGGGCGAAGTAGGGAGAGGGGCCCATAGTGGAGGGGTCTAATAGTGGGAATAGAAGTAGTCCTTAGTGGACCCCATAGTGGAGCACCTGAAAGATCCAATTGCAAAACACTTTTTATCCATAAAGTACACAAACTGACAAATCATGTGATGCCACTTCAGCGCACCAATAAAACGTGACTTAGTGCACCACTATCAGTCTCACTTTTTTTGGGGCCTTTTTGGATACGTCAACAAAAATCATGTTGATGTGGCATCATATTTGATGATGTGACCCTAAAACAAAATATAGAAGCACGTGAATTTCTAAATAAACTATTGTACAAAATTGGGAGTGATTTGAAATTTCCACATAGAATTTTAAAAAACACGAAGTTAGGGTGCTCCACTATGGGCCCCTCTCCCCCAGGTCTATATGAGGTGTGAAGTCATACTCCAAGTGCCTATATGCCCTTCATAACTCTAATACAAATATTTAATAAGGATTTACCATGTGGTAATTCCCTATCTACTATTGTCCCTTGGAAGAAAAAATGTAGAGAGTTAGAGGATAAGATGATTCGTGAATGGCTAATTTTGACATATTCAATT
The DNA here is from genome assembly GCA_007258455.2 of Sequoia sempervirens. NCBI lineage: Eukaryota > Viridiplantae > Streptophyta > Pinopsida > Cupressales > Cupressaceae > Sequoia > Sequoia sempervirens. The sequence continues at coordinate 15,382 of VDFB02173689.1, forward strand.
GAAAATTGTTGTATGGTAGATTTTTATTCTTTCACATTAAAAATAACAATGAGTCTAAATGGAAGGCATTAATAGTAAGGATAAGTATAATGGTGTTTCTCTTAAGTAATAATGGAGAGTGACTCCCTAATAGTGATAAATACTTTGAAAAAAATATCAATTAGCATTTTAACCATTTTGTGGAAGAAGTGCAAGGTTTAAAAGAGTTCTTTGCAATAAATTTTAATCAATATTAGAGAAGTGTGAATGTAAAAATAGATTATTTAGCTAATATGAGTATGAAGCAAGATCCTCTTATGGTAGAGTATATTTATCATGCTTATACCTAGATAGATTTAGGAAACTATACATGTCGTCACCCTCCTTGAACATTTTTTCACTTTACAATTTAGGTTAAGCATTCTAAGGTTCTATCATCTTCTAGTTTTAAGACTATTTTTGGCAAGGAAATTTATTAAGGAATTAATTATTTTATATTAAGAAGATCTATGTAATATTCTCAATTAGGGATATTGCATATTTCTATTGATTTAACTCCATGAAAGACCAACAACTAAATCTTAAATCAAATCAAATCTACTACAACAGGTGATCTAGTTAACATAATATGCATAAATGTATTATAATTTTTTTACAAAATGAACAATCAACACAACAACTCACAATCACTAATTACTCCTCTCATTAAAATAAAAATTACTCGCAATCAATTCAACTACCGGACTTTTAAAAAGCAACAACAATATTATTATCAAAAATTATGATGAATCTACAACCAATGGTCTTATAGGAGCCACCTCAGAATTAAAAACCCCAGGTGCTAAGAGAGTCACCTAAAAATTAAAAAAACATGCAATATAGAAGCTGCTTGAACAAAATATAGTGAAGCTCGATTACAATCCACATGTGGAATTGTTCATAATTGATTTAGTTTTTCTCGTCCACTTACCATCTATCTAGAAAGTAGGGGCTTTCCATCTTACAATCTAGTAATAGATGAATATGTGTCCAATATATTAGAGTAAAATCAATGGATAAACAAGCATCCCTTCTCTCAACCCCTATCTTGATCAAATATGCAAATTTCAAATTATTTTCCTTTCCTTTCAAAATACACCCACACACAACCATTGCATAACATGATTATCTTAAAATTATTAGCTTGTTACTTAACACTTGTAGCCCCATAATCTAGGAACCCAATTTAACACTTATGTTTCCCTGTGTTACTTATCCTAAGCCCGTGAGAAATGAAATTTGGTCTTACAAGTTGATCCGAAATCTTAGGGAAAAGGGGACATGGCAATATCTTGCGCAATGCTTAATGGATTAGCTATTTTTAGCTTAGTGTTTTCATATATTCTCATATCCTAGTTTAACTTTGGAAATGCACTGGGTGTAATAGGATATTTTTGGGAGATTAAGAAGCTTTTGAAATATGTCAAGGTGGCCTCTATATAGTTCTTTCTACATTATATTCTTTTTTTTATGAGGAAAAATAGGTTTTGATGGGAACCGAAACCCATTACAATCTAGTTTTGAAGGGACTAGAAACCTTATCCAAGTGAAACATGTTGCACCAAAGATAATCCAAATACCATCAGCAGCCCATCAACTGCAACACTAAGAATAAAACTAGAAAGTGTGAGTAAAATGTGAGTAAATTATAATCAACACAATCAATAAGGCATTATATCAATAGATCTAAACAAAGATTAATCTAATTTAAGCAAGAATCTACTGAAAGTGTCATATTGCTCTCTATCTCCAAAGATTTATTAAATCACGGGGCTCTCAGATTTTGTAAGCATTGTAACTATTAAAATGCCAATCTAGAGAATGAAAATGATAAGCTATATGATTGTTAAATGATATGCAAGCTATATGATGTAAAAAGCTATGATATTGATTGTTGATAATGAAAGCTATATGTTGTGATATGATAATGGAAGCTATATTAAAATGCAATCTATGATGAAAGACATGATTATAAACTAAATGATATGTTATTTGCTATTTCTATTTGCTAAAATGCTTGATTGCTCAATTGATATTTCTGTAGAGTAAGTTTGCACAAATTTGGGATCATTTTCATGTAGACAAAGGTTGTATTTATAGATTCTCGATAGCGCATTTATGAAGGGGCAGCAAAGCAAAGGTCTGGATTTGATTTGAAGGATTGAATGGTGAAGGATGAAGAAGCTTGAGATGATTAGGGAGATTGTTCCTCCCCACAAAAACACTCAGCCAGAAGATAGGAAGAATCAATGGAAGAAGATGAAGAAGTTTTCCTATAATTTGTCTCCAATTTGTCTCCAAATTTTCCCATGAAGATTTGAGTTGAATTAATTAGATATTTCATATCTAATTTGGTAGGTAGATATGATTAGTTGTAGAAATATACTTCAATTGAATATTTAGATTTATTCAATTTAGGAAAAGAGGATATTTAATTTAATAAAACAAACTATAAAAGTCTATGAACTTATTAAATAAATATGGAAGAAATATGATAATTAAATAAAACAAAGTATGAAACTTGTTTATTTAATTTAGATGAAATGATGTGATTAAGATGGAAGATAATTATAGAAGAATTCGATAATAATAATTAAATAAAAGAAAGTATTAAATTTGTTTATTTAATTAAGAGGAAATAATATAATAAAGATAGAAGAATTAAAAGTGAACTATATAATTAAATATTTCTATTTATTTAATAGTAGAAGAATTAAAGGTTAATTAATCAAATATATTATATTTAATAATTAGATTATCCATACCATTTTTAGGTGTATACATTTTTCCCCTCTTTGAAGTGATGTGTTTATGCATTGCTTCAAAGAAAATTTTGCTGCTAGTATTGACAAAAAAAAATTGATATGCCCCAGACATTGATTTTTAGGTGATGATGGATATATGCCCCCTCAAGAGATAAATAGATGATTTTTTATTTTTTTTTGGAAATTTTCAAATTTTTATGATTTTTGTGGTAATTTGATGATGTTATGAAGATTTGATGAAGTGGTGATTTATCTCCCAACAAATATTTGTGAAAAATGCCCCTGTGATGAAATTTGAATTAAGCCTCGAGGAAATAAAATAAATAAATCCCATAAAAATCCCCTTAATTAACTTTTAAAAGGTTAAAAAGTTGAAGTTTGAATTCATTTGTGCATTTTGATTTTTTGAAAATTTGAGAGAGAGTGATTTGGAGCCATTTGGAGAAAAAATGGCAATCCCCTACCATACTCATAGTTTCGAGCGTGTTTGTAGACACAACCACTCGACCGCCTACAGACCTCTGGTATGTACCTATGAACCTCCTCGTTTTTTCCATTTTCGTATTTCACACGTTTTATTTTGTCTGAATCAGTTTTCAATCTTTTAGCGCACCTACACACCGAAGTAGCACATTTACTTGTTGTTTTAGCACATTCATTAGTTTAGCGCATAAATCAGATTTTTGAGCGCATAGATAGCTAGTTGTAGCGCATAGGTCAAAATAGCGCTTAGGTAAAGTAAAATGGCGCATCAACCTCCTAAAGTAGCGCATAGATAGAAACAACACATAAGTGATATAGTTTAGCGCATTCGGGCCCTGAAATGGCGCATTGAATCTTTCAGCGCATTGTTCACCTGTTTTAGCGCATCTACCCTCTGAAATGGTGCATTGAATCTTTCAGCACATTGACTGCCTATTTTAGCACATCAAATTTTTTTGGTGCATCAAAACCCTGTTTTAGCGCATCTAAGTCAAAATGTTGAATTTTGTCAATTTTGTCCTTGATTTTGATGATTTTTTATCACATCAGCCATTTAGTTGATGTTGATTGATGATCCTAATAGATTTGATGATGGTCAACCTCATGATAGGTGAGGTTTGATGATTGATTGATAATTGACCTCATGATAGGTGAGGTACAATTTTAGATTGATGATTGACCTCATGATATGTGAGGTTCAATGATAGTTTCTCATGAGATTTGATCAAAATTTCACTAGAGTTGATTAGATTTGATAGGTTGATTGATGTTTGATAAATTGACAAAGATTACTAGCATTCAATATTTCATGATGATAGGAGTCATTTGCGAACTTATAGATTTGAGAGTAGTTTCCTAGGACATTCAATTTGATACTGTAGCTAGTGCAGCCTAAGACAATAGTCCTCACACATTGTGGTTTATCCTCTCTTTTATCTATGCCCCAGATTAGGATTAATCGGGGTCTCCTAGCAGCCCTAGCAAAGAGGTGGCATAGCGAGCATAATACGTTCCACCTTCCTATCGATGAGATGATAGTCACTCCCAATGATGTATGGCAGATTTTGAGGATACCCGTTGTTGGAGATGTTGTAGTTTATGATTCTTCAGAGCAAGGCAGGACTGATGCTCTACGCAAAGTGTTTCAAGATAATACGATTTGTGGATACGAGATCCCATGGTGAGAGATGGTGGATGCCTATACTAACTTTCCATCGGTACTTGTTGGTTTCATTGGAGGGTTCCTTTGTCCTGATCGCAGGTCAAAGGGACTTTCTGTTGGTTGGGGCTGTATTTTGGAGAGTATGATTGTTCATGGTACCAGATATGCATGGGGTATGTGTATGCTCACTCATCTTTACCACGATTTGCATCAGGTGGTCTATCTTCGAGGTCACAGTTTTTCTTCTAGGGTTACATTACTTCAGGTGTGGGCATGGGAGCTTATAGTTGTTATGCATCTAGTGATGGTGAGACAACAACCCGCCATGAGGCCGTACATGCATATATACGCAACTCGACTTACTTAGCCTAGACTGGGTAAGTTGGAGCATTGGAGGAGAGTCTTGGATGATGTAGAGGTTATTACATGGCGACCCTATCTAGATTTTGAGCATTGGGATGACAATGATACAAAGATGCCATACCTTTGTCAGTCTATGTTTCTAATTGATAGGACTCATTTTGTGATTGAGATATTTTTGTTTCAGAGAGTGCTCAGATAGTATGGGATAGTACAGGGCATGCCCCGGGGTGTTGCTCATTATGCCCAATGTCAGATAGATTTTGTTGAGTGGGGACCTAGCCTTTCATATGATTTTGTAGTTCATGAGTACCAGGGTCTATAGCCTTTGGTTTGGGAGATTCGTCCTGAGATTATTGAGCTACCTATCACAATAGATTATGTAGAGTACTTGGCCCTACATCCTTTTCCATGGATTTTTGTTCCTGATGAGCCAGTGCCACTACCTAGTGAGGAGGAGGTTGTTGTTGTACATGGTCACCAATGGAGGAGAGAGGAGGGTGGTGAGTAGGAGGAGGATGTGGAGAGCAGTGGTGATGAGGAGAGTAGTAGTGATGAGGAGGGAGATGGAGATGGTGGAGATGGGGGTGGAGGAAATGGAGGAGATGGTGGTGGAGGAGGTGGTGGTGGAGGTGGAGAAGGTGGAGCAGGTGGATCAGGTGAAGTGGGTTCAGCATCGGGTGTCAGAGACTTCATGGTGCCTCGTAAGAGGCGATCACTGATAGCTCCCATCGAGCAGCGTGTGCATATTGGGGTACCTTCCTAGCATCAACAGACTTAGATTGTGAGTTTACAGGTGTAGGTACAGAAATTACAGGGTCAGCTAATTCAGGCCTGGGGGTTATTAAGTAGATGCAAACACAGATGCAGTCTCAAGCATAGGCTCATGCCTAGACTCTTTCACAATTACAGGCACAATTGGCAGCTGCGCATGCATAGATAGCCCCATTGATAGCAGAGAGAGATGCAACTAGATAGGCTACAGAGCAGGAACAATTGACAACTAAGAGATTGCAAAGAGTAGCTAATGGTACCTCTGTGGTTAATTATATGAGAGAGGTTCTTCGTGTTGGTAGAGAGGAAAAGTATTACAAAGGTCGGTACCATGATGTATTTCCCTTCGAGCAGAGAGTCAGTTATGCTCAATCTCAATCAAGCATGACTCATTCCAGGATTGTTAGTGCAGGTGTGACACAACCTCTATGGAGAGATCTGAGAGATCTTGGTACATCTCGTGGAGGAGGCACTAGTCCAGAGATGCCTACACTGTCTTGAGGTAGCACCACATAGCTCCATTGATTGGATTCCATGATATATTTGAGACATGATGTATACTCCAGTTTTTTGATTCACAACCATTTTTTATGTTGTATCTCTTTACATTTCAGACATCATTGTATACTTCACATTATGATTTTTGAGATTTATATGATATGCGGTGGATTGATCGATCTATACGTGTTCTATATGGTTCTATGATGGATGCATTTAATTTCCTATTCTATATGCCATGTGACGATTTATATAATGATGTTATGGATGTAATTTATGATAATGATGGCATGTTATGATTTACATGTGATGTTATACGTGATAATTCTTATATTGAAGATGTATGGATGCATGATGATAGTTGTATGATAATGGATATATATAAATAATATGGTAATGTAACTATATGCATGATTTTGGATGTGTTGCTTTAATGATATATGACAATGATGTAAATGAAATATGATGCATTTTTATTTTTTTTATTTCAAATGCAAATATATGATGTAATAAATGGATGAATGAATTATTAATATGATTATAATTCTAATGTGTGATGTATGATATGATAATGTTAATGAAAATGCAATTATGTAGATGATTTTTTTTTATATTTTTCTTATGCAATTTAGATGATGTGATGATTTGAAAAAATAATGATATGATGCAAAATATTTGATGGAATGTATGAATGATGAAATGAAATGATAAATGCTTTCTAACATGCATGTAATGGAAATGATTATGCAATTACATGATAATGATATTGTTTTTGTTAATGTCAAGTATACTCAATCCGTTAATGAGAAAAGATAACATCATTTTTTAATCCTTCACCAACTTTTGTAACAAATACTCTGCAGATGAAAAACTAACATGAATGCAATCTAATTTTACCCTGCAAATCTATATGCAAGCATTGTCACCTTAATAGTCCATTTATCATGCTTTTTATCATCATTGAGCTTTTAAAATGTTGAAAGTGAGTACAAGCATCAATAGTATAATGTAGACCAATGATGACCTAAGTACTACTTCAATGATTTTTGATATTGCAAGTTAACACAAGCATCTAGGTATAATTAAACCAAGATGTCCTAAGCATTTCTTGCATAAACAGACAAGAATCAATCATTTTACTATGTGAATTCAAAATTTCATTAGTGATACTTTGTATAGCACGTCTCACAACAATTCACACAATAAGAATGATTAACTCACAGACAGTAGAAAAATAAAATACCATTCTCCTTCCTAGCTTCTCTAGTTCAATACATCATTGAGTTTCTCCAAAGAAATGATAACAAAAATCGAAGTACAACATTTGAACATTCAAGCTAAAGTGATAAAATCATTATTCAAAAGAGTATCATCCATCTACAGTTGTTTGGATTGATATGATTTCAACCGTTTTAATGTGGATGGTTGATTTCCTGAAATGTTTTGATGTTTGATGTATGTTCAATGTTGAGTTTCCCAATGATCATTGTGTTTGCTATGTTGTCATACTACTGTTTGTCTTTTTTTTTAAGCTCGAGTTTATTGCCCCTAGTGAGTTCAAGATTTTCCCCCAAGCTAGGGTGAGACACAACCATTTTTCCAGGATATGTACAAGAGGCCCCTCTACAAAAGATAAACGAAATGATGGTAAAAGTGTAAGATCAAGACATGTCTCAAGTAGATGGAAAATCTATTTTAAATCACAAGTACCGCTTGTTTCCATGTTTTCACATGTTTTTATTGCACTTTTTCAGACTTTATGACCCTTTTTTTGTATTTTTCTCTTTTTCACTTTTTTTTTCTTTTTTTCCTTTTTTTTGTATTTTTCTATCACCATGACGCCTGTTTGCCAGGTTTTCATCAAGGTGACCATTTTCCCATGCACTAGATGATTCAAGTATAGAATTTCCTAAGATGGATATTGTTGATAGGTTCATCAAACAAATTCCCTTTAGGTGTAGACAACCGATAGACTCCAGATCCATAGACAGATATGATAACAAAGGGACCTAGCCAGTTAGGTTCAAACTTCCCTTTCTTTTCTCTGTCTTGTTGATTCTGATGGTTTTCTTTTAGGACCAGATCACCAATGTGAAATGTTCTAGGTTTTACCCTATTATTGTAGCTTCTAGACACTCTTTGTTGATATGCCTTCAAATGGTTCACAACATGTTGATGACGTTCATCCAACAATTCTAGTTCTTGAAGTCTAGACACTCTATAATCCTCATCTGAAATAATTCCCTTTAGTGACACACGAAGTGATGGTATTTCAACCTCAATAGGTAGTATGGCCTATGATCCATATACCAGGGCATATGGTGTAGCTCCTATAGGTGTTCTGATGTTGGTTCGGTATGCCCAGAGAGCAAGATTTAATTGAACGTGCTAATCATGTCCAACATTGTTGACAGTCTTCTTTAGGATTTTTAGAATGGTTTTGTTTGAGGCCTCTACCTGGCCATTTCCTTGAAGATAGTACAATGTTGAAAAATTATGTTGGATATCAAACTTCACACACAGTTCCTGAACATCCTAATTCTTAAAAGGTCAAGCATTATTTGTGACAATGGACTGAGGAATTCCATACCTACATATGAGGTAATTCAGTATGAAAGAAGAAATATGTTTTCTAGTGATTGTTGTTAAGGGAACCACACTTATCCACTTTGTAAAGTACTCTGTTGTTGTGATTATAAATTTGTGTCCATTGGAAGAAGACAGATTAATCTATCCTACTAGGTCCAGTCCCCACTGCCAAAAGGGCCATGTTGAAGTGAACGGTTGCAATTCTTGTGCCGATGCATGAATTAGGTTGCCATGTATTTGACATTTTTCACACTTCTTAACAAACTAAAAAGACTCCTTCTGCATGTTCGGCTAGTAATACCCCAAACAGAGGAGTTTCTTCGCTAGGGTTAGTCTACTTGAATGAGTTCCACAAATACCTTCATGAACCTCACGTAAAGCTATCTCAGACTTGGTATGTTCTAGACATCGAAGGAGAGTACCATCTAGACCTCGACAGTAAAGTATGTCAGCAATTAAGGTATGTAGTGCAGTTTGGTGAATGAAGTTGCATTTCTAGTTTCTAGAAAGATCGAGAGGAAGGATATTATCTTTTAGGTAAGCGTACGTCTTTCCATAATTTTAGGATTCAATGTCAACTAATTGGCATATGGTTTGAGATTTTGGATTATCATAACCAGGGTTAGACACTTGGTCCACCATAAACTCATAACGACCTCACTTTTCTGGCAACTGTAAGAGAGAAGTAATCATCACCATAGCATCTGCAACTTTATTTTATGCCCTTGGAATCTGTTCAAACTTGATATCCACAAAGTAATTTTTGAGATCATCCACCATTTTCTTATGCGACATCAACTTCTCATCTTTTGTCTGATATTCATCATTTACCTGATAAATGACTAGTTGTGAATCTCCATATACTTGTAGCTCTGTGATTTTCCATTCAACTGCCACTTTGATGCCAATGATTAATGTCTTGTATTCCGCTACATTATTTGTATATGGAAACATGAGTCTATAGGACTTTTGGATGGTATGTCCTTGAGGTGTAACAAATAGAATTCTCGCACCCGACCCACGTTGTGTGTAGGACCCATCAAAATAAAGCCTCCATTGTTGTGTTGTCATTGTAAGAATGTCTACATCAGGAAACTCAATGTTCATTGAATGATCATCTGGTAATGGAGCTTCAACTAACTAATCAACTATCACCTGACCCTTGATGGCTCTTCTATCCACATATTGGATATCAAATTCACTTAAGATCATGACCCACTTGGCTAGTCTTCCTATTAAGGCATCCTTGTTGAGTAAATATTTTAATGGTTCAATCTTTGCTATGAGTTTGACTATGTGGGTTAACATATAATGCCACAACTGGTGAGTAGAAAATACCACACCAAACAAGATTTTTTGATGAAGGTGTAATTTATCTCATAACCATTCAAAGTCCTACTGATATAATAGATAGCCTGTTCCCTTCCCTTAGGATATTCTTATGCTAATAGAGCTCCCAAAGAAATCTCAGTTGTTGCAATGTATAGTAATAAGGGTCTATCTCTTGTAGGTGGCATCAATATGGGGGGTGACATCAGATATTGCTTTATTTGATTGAAATTTGTTTCACATCTTTGATCCCAATTGAAAGAGACATTCTTATGTAGAAAATGATTGAATGGATGACTTTTGTCTGCTAATTGGGAGATAAATCTCCTCATTGATTATAGCTTGCCATGTAGAGATCATAGTTGATTGATATTCTTCGGTGAAGACATTTCCATTATAGCCTTGACCTTGGCGGGATCCACTTTGATACCCTTTTCTAACAGTATGTATCCTAGGAGCTTTGTTAATGTTACACCAAACACACATTTCTTAGGATTTAATCTGACATTGAACTTCTCTAATCTAGTAAATATTTTATCCATGATCTCTAGATGTCCTTCTCTAGTATATGACTTTGCTAATATATCATCCACATAATCCTCCATAAAGGTATGCATCATGTCATGGAAGATTGTGGTCATCGCTCACTGATATGTGGCACCTGCATTTCTCAACCCAAAGGGCATGACATTCCAACAAAATGTTCCCCATGGACATGTGAATGTTATTTTCTCCTGATCCTCTAGTGCTATTTTTATTTGATTATACCTTGAGAATCCATCCATTAGTGATAACATGGCATGTCCTGTTGTTAAGTCAATAATAATGTCAATGTTTGGCAAAGGAAAATCGTCCTTTAGACAAGCCTTGTTGAGATCTCTGAAGTCAGTACATATTCTAATACTATTATCTAGTTTAGAAACAGGTACAATATTAGAAATCCACTCAGTGTAATCAATAGATCTGATGAATCTTGCATCTAACAACTTTTCCAGCCCAGCCTTTACCATCAAGGCGATATGTGGATGCATTTTCCTTAGTTTTTGTTTTATTGGTTTTATCCTAGATGGTAGAGATAAATGATGCACTAGAAGATCTGGATCTAAACCTGGCATATCAGAGTAATACCAAGAAAATTTAATGTTTCTTTCTTCAAAGAACTTGGTGAATTTTGGCTTTTCTTGTTCAGTCATAGATGTTTCCAGATGTAGAGTCTTTTCTTTTTATGTTGTGCCAATATTGATAGACTGTGTAGGCTCCACCAAAACTTATGATATTTCATGATAGTGTTCTGGAAGGGTGTCAAATCTCCCATATTTTGGTGCCTCATAGAGGTTTTCACCATTAGATGTGTTCTTTATTTTTACTTTTTTGAGATCTAATGTTGTTGTTAAATGGTTTTCACCATTAGATCCTTTATTCTTATTTTCAATTTTGCAACTGGAAAATTTTGTTAGGGTTAGAGATGGCAGATCTAACAATTAAATGCATATTTTATATAATAAACAGAGAAACTAAAACATACACAAAATAAATCATAAGACAGAGAATTTAACGTGGTTCACCCAATCCAGGCTACATCCACCAAACTGCAGCCATCCAATACTTTTATTATCCAGTAAAAAACCCTATTACAATCTTGCTAATAATCGCATTTTTCATCATACTGAAATACCCATCCAAACCCCCTTTTTACCAAGCTTAGAAGCTTCTAGATTTTAGGGTTCTACAAAATCAGATTTTTCTTTTTCCATTGATTTTTCCTTTTTTTGGTGATCACGCGAAAAAGTAGGAAGAAAATTTTTCTCGGGGGTTGCCGCCCCCGAACCCCCCCGGAACCCTAGGGGCGGGGGCGGGGTGTACAGTATACCATGGGCTATACAATATGATCGGTCGCCACATACCAACAATCTCCCGCGGAGACTGTCGGACTCCACCACCACAATCTCCCGCCCAGGCGATTACGGACAACAACTGCTGCATTACAACTCCCCAGCGGAAATAAGTACCTTGGACCTTGCTGCTCTGTTATACCTGAATTCAACCTTGAATGCCAACCAAAGTTGAAGAGGAGCTCAGCTTCTCCCTTGTCACCACCTTCGTAAACATATCCATTGGATTGGCATCTGTATGTATCTTGTCGGCAACGACCATCCTCTAACGCTGACCCGAATGAAATGATATCTCAAGCCCCGGATGTGTTTTGGAACTTTTAGAATAGAGCAAATTCTTTGCAAGATGTATAGCACTTTGGTATGCAGCCAAACAAGTAATTTCTAGCTTTGTTGTTTTCCCAACTCATCCATGAAAAGTTATGACCATATCATCTCCTTTGCGCCTACGTTGCAGCAACATGCCACGCCTCGTGGTGGATAAGCAACCACCTTATGCAATCGAGAAATCAACTCACTCTTGTCCCTGGCTGTAAATACATAACTTTGTGGTACTCACGTATCTATATCCCTTCATCACGGTCCCGACATAGCCTTTTTTAAATCGGTATTAGAGCCCCAAAGAGCATACGGACTCAAATTATTGGATGGACCTCTCCGAAATGCCTAAGAATCCATTTTGCAAGAATTTCAATGCTCCTTTCAAGGGATGACTCAAATACACCTTTAACAACTCCACAACATGTGCAATATCTGGTCTTGTGCATACCATGGCGCCACCATCAAACTACCTCTGACTAAGCATATGGTACCTTGGACATTTTTTTCTTCCTTTTCTTGTGTCTTTGGACGTATCATGAATCAATTTGACATGACTAGGCAAGGTGTCTTTGACGAGCTTTGCATTCTCCATATGAAATCTCTGCAACACCTTTCAACATAATTAGCCTGAGATAAAAACAATTTTCTGTTTTTCCTATCTCTACAAATTTTCATACCAAGGATTTGTTTTGCTGCCCCCAAATCCTTCATAGCAAAAGACTTTGCTAACTATTTTTTCAACTCTCTTATGCGGTCCATGTTAGAGCCAGCTACAAGCATATCATCAACATATAAACACAAAATAATGTAGCTATCATTATCCAACCTCTTAAGAATAAACACGAATTCGAGAATTACACACGATTTGTAGCCTTGCTCAGCCATAAAAGCTGTCAAATTTCAAATACTATTGCCGAGGTGCTTGCTTCAAGCCATATAAACTTTTCTTCAATCTGCACACTAGTTTCTCCTTACCTTTGACCTCAAATCCTTGTGGCTGATCCATGTATATTTCCTCTTCCAAATCACCATGGAGAAAGGTTGTTTTAACATCAAGTTGTTCTAAATACAAATCTTCAGTAGCCACAATACTTAAAACAATACGAATAGAAGTCATTTTAACAACAGGAGAAAAAATCTCATCAAAATCAATACCCTTTTTCTGTGCAAATCCTTTACAACTAATCTGATTTTAAATCTTTTCTTACCTCCATCCTCCTCTTTCAGCCTATAAATCCATTTGTTTGGTAAAGCATTTTACCCTCTGAGGCAACTTGCATAATCCCAAGTTTGATTTCGACCAAAGAGTCCATTTCTTCTTTCATTCCATCTCCCAGCCCGAACCTTGGTAATACTGCATAGCTTATCATATATTACGGTTCACGGCATCGGTTAACAATTAGTATACAAAAGAGGAGAGTCTTTTCGGAGGTCTGTAACCTTGAAGATGGGTGCCGGGGTTTTGGTATTCCATTGCTGTTGTTGCCCAGCATGAGGAACCACTGAAACATCATTGTTTGGAATATCATCCAACATTGCATAATCATTTTCTTTCTTCTCATGTTGTAGCAACAAATCTTTGTACAACACTTTCTCATTGAATATGACATCCTTGCTTCTCACAATTTTCTGATTTTTAAAATCCCAAAGCCTATAACCAAATTCATCAATGCCATATCCAACAAATACACATTTCTTTGATTTTGCATCAAGCTTGGTTCTATTTCCAGAATCTACATGTGCAAATGCTTCACAACCGAAGGTTTTGAGAAAAGAATAACTCACCTTCTTACCTTTCCATGCTTCCTCTGGAATACCACAACCCAAAGGATTAGAAGGACCTATGTTGATTAAATAAACAGCAGTGTTTACAGTCTCTGCCCACATTTTTAAAGGAAGCCCAGCATCGCGATCTCATGAATAAGATTACCGCGCTCCATTATTGTCCTATTCATGCACTCGGCCACTCCATTTTCCTATGGAGTCCTTGGAACCATTGCGCCTACAAATACCATTAAGAGGAACAATAATCTTCAAAATTTACTGCAATACTCACCACCATTATCGGATCACCAGAAACGTTTATCCTTTTACCCATCTCATTCTCAATAGCTTCTCATTTTTTGAAAGTTCAAATACATCAGATTTCTGCCCTAGGGAAATAAATCCATACCTTTAATGGTTTATGTCAATGAATGTAACATAATACAAAGAAACCCTTGAGAGAAGATACGACTGGTCCCCCATACATCCGTATGCACAAGCTCCAATTTCTCATCTTTCTTTTATTTCCCATCCTTGAGAAAACTCTCTTTTGTTTTCCATACACACAACTTTCATAGAAATCCATATTAACATATTTTAGACTTGGTAAACATTCTTTGAATGAAGTACTTTCATACTTTTTGCACTCATATTCCCAAGTCTATTATGCCGAGTGCTTGATTCAGTCCACGGCAAAGCTGTGTGATCTTCTGCACCTTTAGCTGCCTTAAGCTACGTTTCACGAACATTGACCCTTTTCATTAATGAATTAAAGTAGAGAGCGGTATGGCACATTACAAAGATATAAGGTGCCTACTTTCACACCTTTTTGCTACTACTAAGGCACCCTTTAGCTGACCTTCCAATTTTATCACTAAATGTAACAACACAACCTTCATCATCTAGTTGCCATGAAATTAAATTTCTGCTTAACTTTTGGAACATGCCTTACCTCCGTGGTAGCCAGTAATTCCCATTTGCAACTTAATCTTGATTCTTCCTTTCCAACAATCGGCGGGGTTGGATTCCATCTCGTCGTCAACCCATAATGAAATCCCCTTGGACATAATCAAGAAAATAACTTCTATGGGGGGTAGCATGAAATGAAGCCCCTGAATCTAACACCCAAGAATCATCAGCATTATCAAGGGAAAGAATCAAAGCATCCTCATCAGATTTATTACTTACCACATTAGCCTCTTTGCTTCCTTCCTTTTTGTCTCCATCTTTATTTTTTCGAGACCAGCAATCTTTCTTCAAATGACCCGGCTTACCACAGTACCAACAATCCCTCTTGTCTCTGGATTGGGACCTTTTTTCCTTTGATTTTCCTCGTGACTTCCCGCCAGTTTCCTAGGAGTCTGTTTCCCTCTCTCAGCACGATTTGCCCGCCTTTGCGCGTTTCCAAGGGAAACTATTTTGCTTCGGTGTGGATGTTCCACGAGCTTTTTCCCTGCAATTTCTGTCAAAATAACACCAACAATATCATCAAACTTCAATGTGATGAACCGAAATAGAATTGCTAACAGCCATTACCAAGCTATTCTAGCTTTCGTGAAGAACAGAATCAGAAACCTAATAGCTTCATCAAGTTTACTTTTTCTGAAGTTAATTGGTAGTGGCGTATTAAACTCGTTAATGATCGATGGCTGACCCACCTTCTACCATTTCATATTAAGAAAATAAGCGGCTTCATAAGAAATACCCTTATTCGAAACAGAAGGCTTTTCATATAACTTCGCCAAGGTTTCCATCAACTCTTGAGTTGTCTTTGCTGTTGTAATATTAAATGCCACCGATTGTGCCAGGCATAGACGAATACTACCAAGAGCCTTTCTATCCAAGATCTCCCAATCCTCATCTGACATTGCTGTAGGTTTCTTGGCTTTCCCTTCCAATGGCCGCCATAAATCCTTCTGATAGAGATAGTCCTCCATCTGCATCTTCCATAACTAATAGTTCTACCCATTAAACTTCTCAACCTTCTTACCCTGTCGCCGGTAGCCACTCAGGTAGAGACTCACTCAGCGAAGTAAGACTTTCTGCGGGCGATAATCGAGACACAACCAAATACGTTACCGCTTTGTTAGGGTTGAGATGGAAGATCTAACAGTGTCTTAGATTTTATATAATGTGAGAGAAACTAAAACATACCTGAGAATAAATCATATCTGAGAGAATTTAGCGATATGGTTCACCCAATCCGGGCTACATCCACCAAACCGCAGCCATCCAATACTTTTATTATCCAATGTAAAACCTATTACAATCTTGCGAATAATCGCATTTTTCATCATACAGTAATACCCATCTGAACCCCCTTTTACCAAGCTTAGAAGCTTCCAGATTTTTAGGGTTCTACAAAATCATATTTTTCTTTTTCCATTGATTTTTCCCTTTTTCGGTGATCACGCGAAAAAGTAGGAAGAAATTTTTTCTCGGGGGCTGCCACCCCCGAACCCCTGCCCAGGGCCCAACCCGGCCCTGGACCCTAGCAAGGACAGGGGGGCGGGGTGTATAGTATACCATGGGCTATACAGTATAGCATGATCAGTCGCCACATACCATCAAATTTGACACCCTCCTGATTTGAAGCATCGTTATGAGATTTATGAATAGAACTTGTCTTAGGTTCATCACAACAAAGGAAATTTACGATAGCATCATCATTCACAAAGATAGGAATATTGATAGGTTTAGTTGGTTCCTAGTCGATAAGTTCAGGATGCATTAAGGGTAAAAGGTTATCAGATTGGCTAAGGTCAACAACAGTAAGGCTTCAGATAGCAATGTTCTCAAAGGTGTCAGTGGTGATGTCAAGGTCTATGATAATACTCTCCTCCAATTCATCTATCTCACTCGATATTTGTCCATCCTCACTTGAGTCATTGATATTTTGTGATCCAAATACAAGGGGTCTAATTCCTGAGCTTTGTCCCTCCTGGCGTATGGGTGCATGCTCTTTTATGAAACCAATTGGTATGTCTTTATATGATGTTTCTAATAAAGAATCCAACTCATACTAATTAGAATATGTTTCAGAGCTATCCCGCATTTGAAGGATTCTCTCAACAACTCTATGAGTGTTTTCTTCTTTTGTTTCCCCTGTATAACCCAGTCCTGGTTTGTCCTTCGGCTCAAGTGTGAGAGGTTGGATGGGTTCTACAATGCCTTATTTTCTTTTTCCAATAAGTCCTTGTCCTTCATACCCCATTTTCTCTAATATTGTTTTTCTCTTTCCATATTGATCTGTCTTTATGCTGATAGTTGCCAATGTAGATACTTCCTCATCTTTGTAGAGCCAATTGAGGATGGCCTTATCTTTAGATCTGTCCTCTAAAGTACCTGCCTTTACAAATCTATCATTTAAAACTGTGGTAGGTTGTGATGATGGTTGTGTTGATGTTGATGGTTTCCCATATGATTTCGGAGATGGCAACAATTGTGAAAAAGATAAAGATTGTTCAATGGAATACTCTCCCATGCCTTTGTCTTTTAACTAGATATTTTCTTTGAATTGTTGTGATAGAGAATCCAATTGAGCTTCATTGTTTGATGTAGTGGAGTCAGCAACACTTGTCTCTTTTGACTGGTCCTTTTTCTCAACCCATTTAGATACATTGTTTAGTTTCCTTTCACTATTAGATGAACTAGAAGTGTTTGCTTCCCTATTATGGGGCACAAAAGTGTCTTGAGTTGTTTTAAGCATGCTACAATATTGGGGATTGTTGTAGTCATCTGAAATAGTGATTTCTTGTCCATTGACAGGAAACGTTAAACACTGATGATAAGTTGAAGGTATTGCTTGCATTTCATGAATCTAGGGACGTCCCAAGAGTATATTATAAGTCATCTCTTTGTCTAACACTTGGAAAACTATATTCTTCACAATTGATCCCACTTGAATAGGCAATACAATCAATCCCTTGGAGTATCTCTCTTCTTCGTCATAGGATTTTATTGTGATTTTCCTTCTGGCATCAATAGCATTATCAGAATAGCCTAGTGCACAGATCAGTTTCAAATTGAAAATGTTTAAACCAACTCCACCATCTATTAAGACACGCTTTACTTAGTATTTATTGATTAAAACTTCAATATGAAGGGCGACATTGTGTGGATGAGTAAGTGATACATCATCTTGTTTGGAAAATGATAGGTAGTAAGGCATGGTTAAGTGTCCCACCATAGCTTGGAATTGACAAACATCCAAATTATGGGGTACTGTTGTGGCTACAAGAGCTTGTTCCAAAACCTCCTTATGAGATGGTGAGATTTTAAGGAGTTCCAAAATTGATATTTGTGCTGGTATTTTCTGTAGTTGATCAACTATGTTGTACTCATTCAAAGGAGTAGAAATGGTTTTAGATGAAACTCCTTTCAATATTACCTTGGATTTCCCCCTTGTTGTCACGTTGACTGGTTGATGATCTTGGTTTTCCCTGATTTTTATGACATTAATTTGATTGCTTGATGGGACCATGTTTGGGATTAGATTTAATGGTATAATTTCATTGATTCCAACGTTATCAGTTCGATTATCATTGGTATCATTCTTCTCAACCGTAGAAATACAATGAATTGTGTTGTCATAAATGTAGTTTACATTTTACCTTTATTGTTTGCAGAAGAGGATTCTTCGTTTTCATAATTTGGTAAAATATTTTTAAATGCACTATGATCATTGTTCATTTGATTTCCTTCTACAAATACCTTCTTGTTGTCAATCAAATCTTGTACTAGATGTTTCAACTGCATACAATCATTCATTTTATGTCCTTTGTTCTTATGAAAGTCACAATAGTTTTTTTCATTCCACCATGATGGTTTTACTTTTGGTTCCCAATTTCTTGCTTCAAGAAGTTCTCTCATTGCTGATTCTAGTGTTTGCCCCAATGGTGTGAATCTTTTCTGATTTGATGGTTTTTTATATGATTGTGGTTTAGATTCTCCATTGTTAGGATTATTGTTTTGATTGACATTTTGATTGATGTTTTGGTCATTGTTTTGATTGGTCTTTGTAGTTGTTGTCGTCAAGTTAAATACCGGTTTCGCATTTTGTGTTTCATTTGCAGCATCATTGTTACCAGTATTTCTATTCTTTTTCCAAAACTTGGGTTTATCATTGTTGTTATAGTGATTTGGGGAATTTGTATTGTTTGATCCTTCATTGTAATGTTTTATTACCCCTCTTTTGACCAAGGCTTCTTCAATCTTGAGTCCATTTTCAATTACTTTCTCAAATGTAGGGGGCATTGTAGTTCAATCTTGTAGCTCATGTCATTAGTTAGGTTGTTAATGAATAGTTCCATCTTTTCCTCTTCAGGTATGGAATGATGATATCTAGCAAACAACCTTCACCATCATTGTAGAAATGAGAGGAATGTTTCACCTTTCTTTTGTTTCGTATTGTAAAGCTCCTTTATTGTTATCTCATGTTGAATATTATAGGAAAATTGTGAGATAAACTTGTTGACTAGTTCTTCAAAAGATCGAATTCCTGGTTGTAATTTAGAGAACCATTCCATACATTGACCTCCTAAGCTCCTTGGAAATAACCTCATTAGATAAGTTTCCTCTTGTGCAAATTCTAATCTCATGGTTCTAAATTCCCTCACATGATCAATTGGATCCATTTTACCATTGTACTTGTCGTATTTTGGGAATTTGCAATGTTTAGGAAATGGTAGCATGTCCACACTTGGATCAAAAGGATAAGGAAAAATGTCCTATAATGAGTACCTCTTCATGGTTCCCTTTTGCATATCTTGGAGTTGTTGCAAGTTCTGCATTTTATGGGTTAGGGTAACCACTTGATCCATGTTTTGTGGTTCAGTTTCAGCTACTCTAGGTGCTTCTTTTAGTTGATTGATGTCAAAGTCCTTTGGAAGTTTTGCACCTAGTTTAGCTAGCATCAAAATGCATTTTTCCATATCTTGTTCTAAAAAAATTTCAATAAATTTATGGAAATTGGGATCTTGTTGTGTACTTTGGATAGCCTCTTAGGTTATTTCATTTGCATCAGTTTGGTGGAATCTGTGAAAGGGATTTTCTTCAGCCATGGTATTTGGTGTTTCAATTTCTTTTTCTCTAAGTTTCTATCTTATTAACCTTGTCAAAATTGGCATACAAGTGTTGTTATTTTCACGAAACTCTGATCTTTTTGTTTGGGTGAGTTCCAATGGTATTAACTTAAGTCGAATAGAATGATAAATTCTATTGATGAGACCAAGTTAAAATCTTGATTATTTTGTTTCATTTCATGATTGTAGGATGATTGATCCTGATAATGAAACTTAACGTAATAATCAAAAGTTGTGTTTTGTGATTAGGCACTTTAAAATTGTAAGATCTTGGTTTAATTTGAAATATTTTGAATTGCAAGGTCCTATTTTTCCAAGTTTAAGACACTGGTTGGACTGAGAAAATGTTTTTGTTTTGATAAAAATCTAGATTTTGATGTTAACTGTTTGGCTGATGGGAAAATAGTTCTCTGGTTTTTTGTTTTGTTTTGTGGATGTGCTATAACAGACATTAGATGTGCTAAAACAAACTGTGGATGTACTGGAAGATAGGGTGTATGCGCTATCAGACAGGGTGAATGTGCTGTCAAATAAGGTGAATGCACTATAAAATAGGGTGTATGCACTGACAAATTGGGTACATGCACATAAAGACTTGGTAGATGTGCTAAAACATAGTTTGGTTGTGCCAAGATACTAGGTAGATTATGGTGACAGACTGTGTAGATGTGCTGTAAGATAAGACAAATGTGCTAAAACAGTATTTGTATGCACTATTCGAATGGTAGATGCGCTGAAAGACTGGATGTATGCGCTAAAATAGAGGTTGGTCGCGCTAAACTAGAAGTTATTAGTATGTTCATAGTTTTGTCTATTTGTTCTAGTTTTTCTCAGTAAAATGATTAATTCCAGGGTGTAATTTTCTAACCAGTGAAGATGGTGGATGGGTATTTTGCTTGAAAATCTCATACTTTGATGATCTAATTGGATGATACCTTTGAAAATAACTTCACACACTAAAACCAGATTGTGAACAGTTGTTTCAAATTCTATGCATTAAACATGTAGTGAGTGTTCTAGAATCAGGTCCAGTTCTTTCAATTTCCACAGGTTTGACACAAATACAAACAGTTCAAGCAATTTTCTATCTCAAAAAGGTCACTTAGAATATCACAGCCTAGAGCTTGCAACTATGTCAGCTCACACAGCCTTGTCACCCCCTAGAGGGTTCCCGTGTTTTTTCCTTTCTCGAGTCTTAACCAAATTTGAATCCTCCACTTTTGGCCAGGGTCTTTGATAGTTATATGGTGAGTGTCTTGGGGGAAAAATCTTCCCTCCCCTTGCACCATGATATAAAAAGTGTTCGAAAACTGACACGGCTGGATTCTACACTAAAGTTCATAGATAGGGTATTTGTTCAGAGCAAAAAATGATAAACTCCCTCAGGAGACCTCCCAATCTTTAGAACAAATATTTTGGGGATAGTTATCTTGCACACTTCCGTTGAATTTTGGGTTTCCCCAAATTCACTTTTGATTAGAGTGGGTTGGAAAACCTAGCTTTGGTTGTTCCCACTTAGGTCGTTCCTGTAGGGTGAGTACTTTTTCCCACTACGACAGGCCTCCTAAAGGATTTAATAAAGCAGGATAGCAAGTCTAGCATTTTGATCACCCAGTTAGGGGAGAGCATTAGCCTATTGCTTTCAAAACACAGAGAACATGGGGTTCAAACTAGTTGATTGATTAAGCTAGATTCACTATCTTAACCAAAGGAAAGACAATAATCAAATTAAAATTCCTACAAACATTATTAGTAATTTGCAAGTTTTTGTCTTTGACCGACGTAAATGTTTCTGACCATCATCTTTGGCAAGCATATTTTTGTACTTGGAACACAAAAATAGTGATTAGTCCTCAAATTTTTATGGTTCTACTAAAGTACTTAGATGCGCCACAATAGTTATCATATGCGTTAAAATAAAATGTAAATGCACTATAATAATAGTTCTATGCATTATAGAAATTGATGGGTGTGCCAAAATAAAAGGTCTATGCGCTAAAAGAAAACCCCCTGTTTGATGAAACAGAAACTCGGATGCGCCAAAACAAAGGTCAAATGCGCCGGAGCATTCTGTGAATGTGCCAGAACAATGCTTATATGTGCTAGTATATCTGTCATATACACCGAAAAAACTCTCAATCGCACTTAAACAAAACACGTTAGAAGCCTGCAAGCATAATTTTTAAAAAAAGATGTTAAAATGGGGTTTTGGACCCCATGGTGGGTGCCAATTTATGGTGGTGAGTAAAATGTGAGTAATTGATAATCAACACAATCAATAAGACATTATATCAATAGATCTAAACAAAGATTAATCTAATTTAAGCAAGAATCTACTAAAAGCATCATATTGCTCTCTATCTCCAAAGATTTATTAAATCATGGGGCTCTTAGATTTCGTAAGCATTGTGACTATTAAAATGCCAATATAGAGAATGAGAATGATAAGCTATATGATCGTTAAATGATATGCAAGCTATATGATGTAGAAAGCTATGATACTGATTGTCGATAATGAAAGCTATATGTTGTGACATGATAATGGAAGCTATATTAAAATGCAATCTATGATGAAAGACATGATTATAAACTAAATGATATGTTATTTTCTATTGCTATTTGCTAAAATTCTTGATTTCTCAATTGATATTTCTACAGAATAAGTTTGCACAAAGTTGGGATCCTTTTCCTATAGACAGAGGTTTTATTTATAGATTCCCAACAACACATTTGTGAAGGGGCAGCAAAGCAAAGTTCTAGATTTGATCTGAAGGATTGAATGGTGAAGGATGAAGAAGCCTGAGATGATTAGGGAGATTGTTCCTCCCCACAAAAACACTTAGCCAGAAGATAAGAAGAATCAATGGAAGAAGATGAAGTTTTCCTATAATTTGTCTTGAATTTGTCTCCAAATTTTCCCGTGAAGATTTGAGTTGAATTAATTAGATATTTCATATCTAATTTGGTAGGTAGATATGATTAGCTGTAGAAATATACTTCAATTGAATATTTAGATTTATTCAATTTAGGAAAAGAAGATATTTAATTTAATAAAACAAACTATAAAATTCTATGTTTATTAAATAAATATGGAAGAAATATGATAATGAAATAAAAAAAAGTATGAAACTTGTTTATTTAATTTAGATGAAATGATGTGATTAAGATGGAAGATAATTATAGAAGAATTTGATAATAATAATTAAATAAAAGAAAGTATTAAATTTGTTTATTTAATTAAGAGGAAATAATATAATAAAGATAGAAGAATTAAAAGTGAACTATATAAATAAATATTTCTATTTATTTAATAGTAGAGGAATTAAAGGTTAATTAATCAAATAAATCATATTTAATTAATTAGATTATCCAGACCATTTTTAGGTGTATACAAAAAGCTCATGTTGCACAAAGGTTTTACAGGGACCTTGAACCCATAGATCAGCTAGAGTTGGGACCTTACACCCAAAGGTTTTTGAAGGGACCTTAAACCCTTAACCAAGTTTTTCAGGGACCTTGACCCCATAATAGGTTTTGAAGGAACCATAAACCCTTTACAATTAGGTTTTGGCGGGGACCTTAAACCCAAAGAAAATAAGAGAAACTGTCTGAAACATTCAGGAAACAAAGTAGTCAGGCTACAACAAACCAACTTCCAACACCAATCAACTAGAAACACCAACCCAACCTCCACCTCAATAGGAGAGGGAACCCCTCTATAGGAGAGGATGAAGAGAGAACCTTCACCACAAGACATAGAGCTTCCCACCCAATCCACAACAACCCTTTCCACCTCAATATGGAAGAGCTCCACCTCAACATAAGCAACCTCCACCTCCATAGAAGACATCAGTTGTAGAACCTGATAGAAAGCAGCTACACCCATAGAAAGGAAATTCTAGACATCATTTGGCCTAGCAACAAACTATAGCTTAGAAGAAGGAAAAGAGCACAACACAACCAATCTTAAGAGAAGAAACTTCTAGGCCTTAAGCATCACCATTTGAAGGAGCCTAGTCATCAGGAAAAACACACCCCCAATCTGCAAAATGAACTTAAGAGAACCAAAGGGGGTAAAAAACCCTCTACATAAACTGAGAGTTAAAAACCAAGGAACCAGCCAAGGGTACCACCAACACAAACCACGGTGCCAAAAAAACTAACCAAGCCCCTCATAAAAAACTAAGCAAATAAACCAGGAGGGGGCCACAATAGCTCCCACAGAGAGCTTAAGAGAAAGGGACAAGAACAACGTCCACAACCACTTCTGAACTATCAAATAGAACCTCAAAAAAAGCTCAGAAGATAGAAGAAGAAACTCAAGATGGCCCATAAAAAAATCCTCCTCCACAAGCCATCCACCGCAGAGGAACTCCAACAACAACATGAAACCCCAATAGAGGATCAAGAACACTCCCAAAGAGAGTATGAGCAGGTGGGAAAAGAATGGAGGCTTGAAGAACCACCCAACATCGAGAAATAAATAAAAAACCAAAGCAACAAGAGCTCCAACAACCACCACAAAAAATCCCCAACCACTAGAACAAGGGATCACAAAAACACCCTACTCCAAAACAATGGTGGAGACCAAGACCTACGACCCAGAACCAACTGAGGCCCCAACAAAGAACAATCCCAAATCCAACACATGGGAAAGAGAAAAAACAAACCACACCCAGGAAAAACAGACGACCCAGAACAGAGACATTGAGCCAATAGAACAGGGATCACCACTCAAGGCAAGAAATGAGGAGAACGCAAGATAGGAACCCTACAAACTACTTGCCTCAACCAAAATCCAAAGACAAAGGTCTGTAGAGGAGAGGTACGGACCATAGAAGCCAACCAACGTGCCAGAAAAACCAGGCTCCACAACAGACACACCATCAGTCAAGAAGAAACAAGGAATCTCATCCAAATCACTCCACCAACACACCAAAAGGATCTTAGATGCAACATCCTACAAAGCAAGGCCAGCGGTAGCTCCAAAAAGACCCCATGAACCTAGCAACCCATCTGCCTCTGCATCTTCATCACCACCTCCATCCTCATCCATGTTCAAACAATTGCGTCCACTCTTCTTCCCGCTCTTCACCATCTTCTCTCCATGTGTTGTACTATAATTGGATTATATCTACATTCTATTGTTACAATGTGGGTCTAGTGTCTTACTTTCTTAGTTTTTTATCTTGCAAGTGGTGGTGTTTTATTTTTAGTGGGTATGGTGCAAAAGAAGTGTAGGGAAAGTAAAGATTATCAAGCATGGTGTTCAACTATCATACTATCATCCCAACCATAATTTCCATTGTGAGAATGATGTGATGTTAGGGTTTCTTCATTGAGTATTATGAGAGAAGGGACTAAAGATTGATAATATGTCAAAAATGGCAAGGGGATTTCATTTTTTATTTGGCCTATATCATCCTTGATATGAAGTTAACACTTTTCTTGTTGAAGAATTTCACACTAGATCAATTTAGAGCTATGGAATTAATTGAGATTATAGATCAGCCTAAGGGAGCCAAGTAGAAGGAGGTATTAAGGCCTAAGTGAGAGGATTTTGTGAACTAGATAGTAGTTAAAATGTATTGGTAGTAAGAACCAAATGAACATTGAAGAGAATTAGGAGTCTTGAGGGCCCTTTGCTAAGAAATATGTAAGGTTTTAGTGATTTTTAGTATCTCTTAAAAATGATAGTACAAAGATAGAAATTGACTATTATGTTCTAGTTTTCTATGGCATGTATTTACGCCATACTAATAATATGTTCTTCAAGTTGAATTTATACAACTATCAGGTGCATTCCAAAGCATCATATATATGGGTGAATCACTTGTTTCAATTGTGTAGTCTGAGGAATTTGTGACTGATCAATAGGATGTTGTAGTTAGTAAAGATGTGTGGGTTTTTTTTTCAAGGTGGTGTCACATTGTGTTATGTTTGTATTTATGTGGTAGCACATTTTTACTTTTGAAACTTTTTTTATATTCCTATATTTACTATGATATTTAAGATAATTTCGAGTATAGGCATAGTTATAGAATAGAGTTATCTTGGCTAGATATGGCTATATTGTATGAATTTTATTTATTTTCAAGGGTTGGGCCCCAATAGTAGCCCTAAATATTGTATCTAGAAAACAAAAATCTCTATTTATTATTGTTACTATTCATTTTCTTGTAAGAACCACACGCACTAGATTATAATCTCTAGTTTTAATATATCTTATAGCTTTTAGACAAATGCAATATTTTAAATTTGAAAATATCTTATGTTTTTATAAGTTTGACTTTGTAACATACACATTAAAATGGAACCCATTTTTTTACATCATAAAAATTGTATCACAATAAACATTATCCATCAACATATTTTTAATTATCTTACTTAAATAGTGTTACATCCCTTCGTTTTACACTAGTTATAATATATGTATGAATCTATTTCTATTTTTACCAAATTTGACTCGCCGTTAGTGTGCATAATTTAAAGTGGAGAGGCATTTTCATTTCTCATGTGTGACTCTATACATATGGCCATATAACTCTTGTCCACATGAAAAGAGAAAATAGAATAGGGGAGTGTCTAGAGGACTACCATCTTCCCAAGGGAAGAGCGACCTAAATGTTTCAATGAGGTTTGTGATGCTATTTATTATGGTTTTGGTAGTATGGGAGTTTTCTCTCATGAAACTATGTAGAGTTGTGATGGTGATTATATTGTGAGTTTCCATTGTAAAGGAGTGTATAACTTCAAGATGTTGGCTAGTTTTTTTTCTAGGAATAAGCCAAGGTGATGATTTTCTACTTAAAACATGTTAAAATGTGCCCAAATTTTTTTTTCCTAACCATTCTCTTTTTTTTATTTGTTGGATTTCCAAATATTGTTGCTCCTCAATGAGTTTCAATCGATATAGGTTCACCCTTAATTCCCTTAGAGTATCTTCTACCCAATCCCCTCTAATCCCAAGACATAAGAGTGTGAGAAGCTAAATGTGATCAAGAATGAATTTCTCTTAAGAACATGGGTTCAATGGTTTTTAGGATAATTTCTCATTGTTAAGAGTTTGTCTGACCTATTGAATTATTTGTTTGGTTATTTGAAAATGTCTTATTTGAGTTTATTATTGCTTCATTGGTTGTTAGCTAAGTTTAGGTTCCTTCGATTGAAAATGATAGGTCCTAAGTGTGCTATAATTTGATAGATGATTAACCTAAGAACTTTATGCTAGATAAATAAGATAAAAAAATATAAATACATAATAATTTTTTTTTTTTAAAAACTAAGAGATGTGCAACTTCTAAGAAGACAAATCTACACTAGGAGCTCACTAACATAATTTGTTGAACCAATCACTAAGGAAAGACAACTACACTATAAATCCCTATAGTTTTCAAATATAATGAGTATGAGGATAAGAAACAAAATAAAAAATTAATGGGTTATCCAAGTTTCCAAACATGTGAGGATAAGGAGAATGCCAAAGCTCATTATGCTATCCTCTAATTAAGTTAACTTAGTAAATAAGTGTGAGATAATAAATAGGATAAAATCTATCCAAATTAAATGAAATTTTACATTAACACCCACCATCATGTTAAACCTACAAGAAAAAGAAAAAAATGGGTCAAAAAAAGAGCTTGATGAAGCACCCATGTACACAAAGTCTCTCATAAATGAGGAAAAAGGATAAAACTCCCCCACAAAAGAGAGAAAAGACCCCCTCCTAATTAGAGATATCTAGATAGGACTAATTACCCCTAGAAGAGGACACATGTCACACTTAGGCTAGAAAATCCAACAAATGGAACTTTCTTTAAATGAAGGGTTTGGTGAAGATGTTTGTAATCTAGCTTGATATTAGATAATACT
This sequence comes from Sequoia sempervirens, assembly GCA_007258455.2. NCBI lineage: Eukaryota > Viridiplantae > Streptophyta > Pinopsida > Cupressales > Cupressaceae > Sequoia > Sequoia sempervirens. The sequence continues at coordinate 43,292 of VDFB02173689.1, forward strand.
GAAAATCGATGATGTGATCATGAATCACCTCCTAGATTTGGTTTGTGTGTCTCTCAATGTTTTTGGCATGTTGGTGATGGACATGAATTTTTAATATTTATATTAGAGTACAATTATAAAAAAATATCACTAAAGAATTTTAAAATATAATTTTAAACCTAGTCTAAATATTTTGAATTCAAATTTGTTGCAAGTATGTGCATATTGGTGTTTTCATTCATGTCAACTGTATGTGTTGAGGAATATTTATGTTGAAGATGAATATTTGGTGTTGTCTATGCTTTGGTTAGTTGCATTATGTTGTCATCAGTTAAGCTATTGGTGTTAACCTTTGGTGTTCCTTTGATAAGATTCTATATATGGATGTAGTAGTGCTAAAGATGTTCTAGAAGTGTGTCTGTTACTTGATTTCTAATTTCTTTTGAGAAAAATTGATAAAAAGAGTAAATAGTGTGTTGTAACTTGTTATTTTGGGTTATAGAGAGATGTTCTAGTTTGGCTCAACCTTTCTTGTAGGTTGAATATCTACTTATGCAATTTGGATATGTTGGTGAGAGGTGTTATATTTAAGAGATGGTATGTTGGATCATTGTACAATATTTGTGTTCACCAGTGTGTGACTATGCATTTTAGAGGTGCCTGGGAGAAATGTTTTTTCTTTGTGTTTCTCTGTAGTTGTGCTTCAAGTCTTGCAATTCTGAAGGTGTGTTGTCAGTGTTGGTAGTTTACCTCAGTCAAGAGGATTTGAGGTTTGGTGCTTTGGAAGATAGTTTTCAAGTTAATAGTGTATGGAAAAGTAGTTCGAGTGTACTGGGTTTGTACATTCTTTAGGTGGAAGTTGTTGTGAAGGAGTTTGTTGGATTTTAGGTTGTTTGAGGAATATTCTAGATTGTGTTCAAGCATGGTGTGTGGTTCACAATTCATCCTTGGGTTTGAGGAAGTGTGTACTTAAAATTTTAATGGTGTTTGCATGGGTAATGACCAACCTGTTGTTTACACTACATGCGAAGGATAAATATTGTTTAAGGAAGTGTGTTGTTAAGTGGTGTTGTTGATTTGGGTTCCAATTAATTTTTTATGTTGTTTGTATTCACTTATATCTACCACGGAAGTGTTTTGGCGTTGAACTAATTTGAATTTGCAAATTTGAGATGCATAGACGACCTTGGAAAGGTTTTCAAGGTTGAGGATGGTATAAGTATGATTTTAATTGTTGAAGGGGGATAATATAAAGGAAAGTGTGAAGTGTGTGATGTGAATGATGTGAATTTCAGAGTTGTAAGGTGAAAATTGAGCAGAGCAGTGTGAGCTTTCAAGTGTTGGATTACTGGATGCAGTGAGTAGAAGGTATTTGCATTCATTAAAATAAACTGTGAAGGTGTCAGAGCTATTGTGGTGGATTCTCTATTGTATTGAGATCATGTTCTCTATGTAACATTTCTTCTCTATCTTCTTTTTCTATTCTGACAGTGAGCCTTGGTTGTGAGCCTTTCAAGACAGTGTGCCCCTTTTGGTAGTGATCCTTTCTAACTGGTTTTACAATTACTTATATTGTGATCTAATCCTCATCTTCAGTTTTCTGTCCTTGGGTTTTCCACGTAAATATGGTGTTCTCTTGTGCATGATGTTAAAAGTTTTTTAAGTTTTTGTTATTTTCTTTTCATGCTAATTCATCATAACAGATTAAGGGTTTAATGAATGCTTGAGGATATGAATGTTAATGAAGGTTTTAAAGGTTTCAAGTACAACTGATTCACCCCCACAACTAATTCACCCCCCTCTAAGTTTTCTTTTTCATCCAACAATTGGTATAAGAGCAAGGTTCCTTGGATAAAATCTTAACCGCTTGAGGTAGATCTAGGATGGCAAACAAGAAGGAGATCCCTATGTTTGATAGCATAGACTATTCATTTTGGAAGACAAAGATGGAAGGCTATCTAGTTTACCTTGGATATGATGTCTGGAAGTCAGTGAAGACTCAATATACCATAACTAAAAATGAACTAAGCACAAGTGATGAGATCAAGGCCTATGAAATAAATGGTAAAGCAAGGTTTGTTCTTTTGAGTGGTCTTGCAAATTCTGAATTAGTGATATTTATGGATTTGAAAGCTACTAAAGACATTTGGGATAAGTTGGAAAGTATTTTTGAAGGAGATGATATGTTCAAAGAAGCTAAGATGTAGAATGTTAAAACCACATTTGAGAACTTGTGGATGTATAAAGATGAAAATATTACAAGCTATATGCAGAGGATAGATGAAGTGGTGAGCTCCATCAGAGGTCTTGGAGGAAAGGTAAAATAACCTATTAAAGTGGTAAAGAAAATTCTTAGAACCCTTACTAAAGCTTACGATTATAAATTTGTTGCTATTGGGGAATCTCAAAATCTATACCAATATTCTAGAAATCAATTGTATGGATCGTTAACTGCATTTAAGATGAGAGATTTTGGTACCAATAATGTTGCAAAAGTTGAGATTGGTTTTAAGGCTATAAAATTAGAGAAGACTGAAGGTTCAAATCAAAATGATATTGATGATGTGGAAGCTAACTTTGTGAGAAGGATGAAAAAGGGAACTAGTAAGTACAAAGGTAAATTACCTTTCAAATGTTTTAGTTGTGGACAAATAGGTCACTATGCGTCAAGATTTCTGAGAAAAAGTGTGAACAATAAGAATAAGGAAAAAAAAGGTAAGATGAGCAAGAAAAGATATTATGTTAGAGAAGATGCAAGTATTTCTGATGATGAATTTGATTATGGAGATCAAGATGATAATGAATTTTTTTTCATGGATTTAAAAGACAAATCTATTTTTGCTAACTCTAAATGATGTGTGAAGGAAAGTGCTCTAGAGACAAAGGATAATATTGAAGGTACTTTGGTAATTGTTTTTCATGTTAGACAGGATACGAACTATTGGATCATTGACAGTGGCTGCTCAAATCATAGAACTGGAGATAAGAGTAAGTTTGTGAAACTTGAGAAGTATGATGGAGGACTTGTTAGATTTAGAGATGATTCAGGTGCTAAGATTCGTGGAATAGGTTCAATCAATTTTGATGGAAAGCATAATACTAATGATGTTTAATATGTCAAGGGTTTAAGGAATAACCTTCTAGGTGTTGGAAAAATGTGTAACAAAGGATATAATCTTATGTTTTAGGATGATGGATGTGAAATCAAAAAAGAGTCTAGAATTGTCATTTCTACTAGAAAAAAGACATATGGAAATGTTTATTAGCTCAAGGGTGTTGATGGTCATTGTTTTATGACTCAGATTAATGAAAGATGGTTATGGCATATGAGGATGTGTCACATAAATTTTGATAACTTGGTTAGAATAAGTTATGTTCAATTAGTGAGAGATCTGCCAAGGATTGCAAGGCCTATCAATGCTATTTATAGAGATTGTTAGTTTGGAAAACAAACAGAAAGAAGTTTCAAGGGAAAAGAACAATCTTCTACCAGATTGTTGGAATTGGTGCATACAGACCTGTGTGGTCCAACAAGAGTGAGAAGTCTTCAAGGTGACATGAATTTCATGCTTTTGATTGATGATTATTCTAGAATGACATGGGTTACTTTTCTTAGAGAAAAATATGAAGCTCTATATAGATTCAAAGCATTTAAAGTTATGGTTGAGAATGAGATGGATTTCAAGATCAAATGTTTGAGGTCCGAAAAAGGTAGAGAACTCACCTCCAATTAATTTAACACGTTTTGTGAGAAACATGGCATAAAGAGGTACTTGTCTGCCCCTAGGACTCCTCAGCAAAATGGAGTGGTTGAAAGGAAGAATAGGTCTATTCAAGAAGCTGCAAGGATTATGATGAAAGAAACTAACCTACCAAAAGCCTACTCGAGATAATCAATTCATATTGTTGTTTACATACTTAATAGAGTTCAAGCAAAACCAAACAAAATAGACTCCCTATGAATTGTGGCATGGAAGGATACCTACTATCAAGTACTTTAGAGTGTTTGGAAGCAAATGCTATATCATAAGAGATGATGAAAACATAGGAAAGTTTGATGCAAGGTATGATGAAGGTATCTTCCTTAGATATTCTACTAAAATCAAATCTTACAAATGTTACAACAAAATACTGAGAAAGATTGTTGAGAGTGCAAGTGCCAAAGTTGATGAAGATTTGCAGAATTTAGTAGTGATAGATGGATATGAATTAGATAAAATTTCTTGTAGAGAAGAAGAAGAAGAAAATGCTAAGGAACATGAAGTACTGGATGAAGAGGAAGAAGCTCCGAAAATACCCCTAAAACCCCTAAGTATGTGTAGAGAAATCATTTTGAAGAATAGATCATTGGAGACAAAAGCAAAGGTGTGTTGACAAGAAGAAGATCTAATGAAGAAGAGGTAAATCTGTGTTTACTTTCCAAATTTGTACCTAATATAGTGATTGAGGCATGCAAAGATGAACATTGGATGAAGGAAATGGAAGAACTTATGTATATTGAGAAGAATCAGACTTGGGAACTTGTCCCAACACCTACAAATAAGAACATAATTAGATCTAAGTGGGTGTTCGAAAAAAAACTAAATGAGAATGGAGAAGTGGTAAGGAATAAGGAAAGGCTTGTGTGTAAAGGTTACTCACAAGTTGAAGGAATAGACAAGGTATAACCCATGCCCTTCATTAGTTGTAATCCTTTGTTATCATCTTCCATGGGAAGAACAAGAACATTTCTTTCGTCTTGATATAGCAATTTAGAGATATTTTCCTCATTAACATCTTTGTTCATGTCCCCCCATTTGGTGAAGGTGTGGCTGCCATTTTGATAGTTTCCAGGACAATGTTGCTAGGTGTGGGTTTCCCATGATATTTGTGAGAAAGAGGCAAATTTCCCAACAAAAAAGTATCATTCGTTAGCTTATAATTTCCACAACCATCATCTTAGATCATTGCCTTGATGTCGAGTATGCTCTACACAATCAGTGCTTTCATTTCAAAGGTAGATGCAAGGGATGATGAGTCAACAAATGAGGTAGAAGGTGTAGGCCCTTCGTCATTCTTTGGTATTTGGGGGATTTTATAAAACTTGGCCTCAAGAATCTTGCAATAGTAAAAAGGCTCAGGATCTCCATGGATAGTAATTTCTCTACCCTCGAAAGGAAACTTGACACATTGATGGTAGGTTCAAGCTACAACTTTTACGGCATGGATCCATGGTCGGCCAAGTAGGATGTTATTGTAACCATATTTTCACCTATAGCTCAATTAGGTAGAGCTTGTTGATTTTAAACTGATAAAAGGTAGATTTTAAATCTTTCCTTCATTACATTCAATTGCATAAATAAAATAATTGAAAAAGATTACATTTTTACAAATTATTGCATCCATACAAGTGTATGTAACAAAAGAAGGATTTACACAAATATTTTATGAATAGAGTAGTAATCTTTATTGAATGTATAAATAAACATTATCTCACACAAGCCATGAGATTGAATATACTTATTCAATACAGATACATGAATAGGTAAATAAAGGAAATGTGCATATAAGGAGGAAAACCAGTTATTGCCTAAGAATGACTAGTTTTGGTTGTGTCATCTTGTGTTGTTGCTTCCTTGAGTTGTCTGTATCCTCTTAGCTCCAGGTTGCTACTAGTTCTTGCATCCGACAATAGCAATGGTGTTAGAGCAATACTCTAAGCAATGAAAAGTTTCAAACCTTACATGAACAAACACCTATGCACATATAAAATGATCTCCAAATGCATTAAATAAGCAATGCATACTTTAGGTGTCTCAGAAAACCATCAAAGTCATCAAACACACCTAAAACATGCCATGTTTTTCTAACTTGTTTGCTTCATGTGCAGATACAGGAAAAGTAATGTTGCCGATTTTTTTCATCAAGTTACAACATGTGGGTTAAAATGAGGCTCCCACAAGGGTTGAGCCTGGCATGTTGAGTTATTAGATAATGAGCCCATTCGAGCTTATTTAAGAGGGAAATACATTATTGAAAGTCATCATATCAACATGATTATGAATTGGTAACATAAAATGCTTCATTTACATCATGATTCACATCATTTATTGCTATAATATTTAACATCATTCTTGCTGAAAACAATCATCATGAAGAATGCACAATGCATAGTGGAGTAGCATAGGAAGACAATGAAGAAGTTCATCTCTTGTGATTTTCAATTACACATCATTCATGGCAGTGAGTTATGGGTCACTGTCATAAGTGACATGTAATTAACAAACATGAATCATTAAGGAGTGACTGTCAAAGTGAAGTTGATAATGTTAAGTTATCATAGTCAAAATGTTGCCATATATAATTTAATGCATGATGATAAAGACATTGAATCATAATCTCAAGGGAATGTTTCAAGGACAACTTCAGATCTGTAGTGCTATAAAGGAAACTCATAAATAATGCACAGATGACCATAAAATTAATTCATAGTTTAGTGCTAAGTGTGAATGTGGGCAATGAAATACATTGTAGTGAAGGCCATGAGTAATGATTATAGACATAAGCTATAGTCATGGAGATAATGTTAAAGATATCCTACAAGGAAATATTCAATTATAGCTATAAGAGTTTCAAATGACAGTGGATCCTTCACAAATGATAACATGTTCAATATCCATAAAGGAGACTAGGTGTTACCCTATAGTGCTATCAAGAAGGTAACTCACAATAACACAAATAGTGGCAGGTATGATGACAAATGCACAACCCACATATTGGGAAATGATCATGACTGTGATAGCTACATAAAGACATCAGTAAGGTATACTACAAAGAATTTAAATTTACATGGATAGCAAGGCAACAAAGGACAACTTCAAGATAAATAACCTTTCACCATGCTAGTTAAAGAAAGTCTTACATGGACAGTTCATATACAGTAGCATGGTTATAAACCGTGGGTGAAGCGTATTACACAATACAAGAGTATAAATGCATTTACAAAGTTGAACTCTCATCATGGAAAATTCAAACCTTCAAAAAGAACATTAATAAATCCCTCAAATTTTTATAGAAGCAAAGCCATGAAGTTCTAGTTGGAAATGTATAAAGATTATAGAAAAAACCTTTGACTCAGAAACCCTAGGTTTTTGAGTCAAATGAGTGCAAATCCAGAATTTGAGAATATAATCTCATAAGAATGCCACAAGAAAATTCATGAATGAACCCAACAGGGGTTTTACCTCAGAATTTGCAAAATGAATGGAATCATATCTGTAGTGAATAAAGAATGGCCGTAGCCTAGAAAACAAAACCAAACCCTAGTGGCCATGAAGTAAAAAGGCCAAGTTGTGATAGCAAATACAAAAAAAGTATGGTGGCTAGGAAGAGCAAAATCATTGATAAAAAGAAAAATTATCGAGTATTGAAGCAAGCAAAATCCTCTAATAATGGCTCAGGCTCGAATTTCATTTCTTTGTAGGTTACAATTTTATTTATTTTTAATCATGAATGCTTCAACAAAGCTTGAATAATCTTTATTATACAAAAGAAAAAAATAAATTACATAAGGTTGTGTTCATAAGAAGCTCACCCGAGCTGGGTTTTATTTTTTGCATGAGATATGTCGAAGAAACCCTCTGTGAATGAAAAATATTCTATTGGAATCACTTTTTTCAGAGCTCCAAAAACCCTCATGATGGCCCAGCCAAGTGAATAAAGAGTCACAGAGATATAAAAAGAAGAAGCATTAAGAATGGAAAAAAATACATGTTGTGGCCTTTGAGGCCTAAAAAGTCACAGACATAAAGTTTTCATTTAGAATTACTTCTAAAAATGCTTACCAAAGTGTTTATCTGGGGAAAAATCAACAAAAGATACAGGTTGATGCCTCTATATAGCCACAAAATCCATCAAAAGTCTCTGAAACTCCAGAAAACCCTCATAGTGGCGACGCTTCAACTTCTTCATGAAGCTTCAAACTTAATGAAATGTTTCTTTTGCCTTTGTTTTGTTTTAGGTTTTGTGAAACCTAAAAGGCATGATGGAGACTTCATATTTTCTGCCTTGTCTTTTTAATAAAAATACATTGCAACTAATACCCTTGTAGCTTTTTGCTTTTTCCTTGTAAATTAGGCATGAAGTATGAAAGATGACTTAGACATGACTAAGTCAATTTTTGACTTAGTAATTCCTTTCACTTTTGTCTATACCAATACATGGAGGTGGAAATCTTTTATTTTTGCATTTACTTTATATTGTAAATGATTAATTCTAAATGATGATTTATAAATAATTTAGTTTAAGTCATCATCTTTTAAATTCAAATAGGAGCACATGTTCACAAGACCAAGTCATGAGAGGAAGAGAGATACGCTTTGAGTTATGATCTTGGAGAGCATATAGGAGCGGTTGATATAGTTGGAAAACATATGCCAAGGATTTAGAAGGTTGTTTTGACCTTTTAAAAACACATTTGAGAGCATCTTGGAGTGATTTTAGCTTACCTTTATGGAGGACTTGGTCAAAATTGACCATTTCAACCTTATTGATCACTTTTGGAGATAGATTTACATGCTAAATTTGGGGTTTATTGTTGCATCCTACCCAAGATGCTTCTAGAGCCTTTTTTAGTGGAACTGTTTGGAGCTTGATTACTTAGTCACTTTTGTAACTCATTCTTGAGTTAGTTCTAATTGTGCAGATTCAGACTTAGTGACTTTGACGGTCCTTTGGGGGTGAAGCCACAATAGTGGTTTACAATTTGATGGAGGAAGGAAAACTGAGAAAAAATGACCCCATGGCAAAAAAAATGGTTTTAGGGGTTCGAATGAACCTATAAGTTAGACCGAACCAAAGAGGGGTTCGACTGAACTAGGGTTCAAACGAACCTATTTAATTACTAGGCCCACATTTCCTGCCTAAAAAACAAAAGGAAAATTCATATTGAGGGGGGCTCGCTAGAACCCCTCTAGTTCTAGCGAACCCCCCTTTTCCTTGATTTTTGACCTCGTTCACAAAAAAAAACCTATTTTTTACGCTTCGAAGCTCGGGTTGAGGATGAAAATGGAGGAATCTTCACAAACCGAACTAGAATCAGGTAGTCCTCAAAACGAGCTATCCAAAGAATATAATTTTAAGATGTTTTGGTTTTATTATGTACTTGTTTTTTTAGTTTTATTAAACATAGGTTTTTCATTGAAAATGAAGGTTTATGTTTTGCACATATGGAAAAATAGCAGATTATCAAAAAAAAATTTGAAAAATATGAGTCTACCAAATATTGAAGTCCTTGATCCAACAAAAAAAAAAAGAATTTCGATATATACAAAAAAAGTTACGCGTTATACAATTGCACTATGTCTGAATTGTAATTAGTTTGACTTTGAAACTTTATTTAAGAAAAAATATTCAATAAAAAACTATCTAACCAAGTGGAAGCACTAGATATCAGAGTTACAAATCTAAATTCGAAAGAATTATAATTTTATCCTTCATGGAAAAAAAGTTATGCATTATACGGTGTGCATCACTTTTTAAAAATGTTGTTTTCTGAAAAAAAACTAGTTTTCATGGGAGATGGAAAAAGAAGTGCAATCTGATTCCAAAAATCTTGAAAAAAATATTTTTAGAATCTATAGACAAAATGTGATGAGACTCTAGTTTGCATCATCTTCAAATTCCTCATAGTTTAGCTGCTATAGGTGCCTGAATGTGAAGATTTAGTTTAAAAAATAATTTAAGTGTCCAGTTTGGCCAAAAATTGTAAACCACTATTGTGGGATCACCCTTGGCAGAGTTTTTCTTGCATCTTTTGTAACTCATCTTAGACATGAATTCAGAAAGGACCTTGAATATCAGTACTTGAAGCTTTTTTCCCTCTTATTCTTTCTGTGTTGTGTGTTATTAAAGTGATTGATCAAATCACATGTGAGGTATTTTAACATCCTTGTAATTTTGTCTCACATTTTATGCCTTTTCTACAAAGTTATTTTATGCAGGTTGGAAACTGTGTTTAAAGATTCCACATAGCTTTTAGATTGTGAAAATAACCTTTCCCTTCTGAAAGATAGGTGAATTTAAGCCTTTTTTTGAAATATTTATGCATAAACTTACTAAGATAAGTTATGTAAGTGTTTTGTTTTCATTAATTGAGAAGCAAGTGTATGTCCTCTGAAGTTTTCAGGTCTTTACCAGTTAGGTGTATCACCATAGGATATAGTGTTTATTAGTTTTGTTTTTATCATTTTAAGTTTATTCCTTCTCCATTTTCCTTAAAAAACAAATCAATAGATTAGGTGATATTACCAGCTAGGAAGTCGGCCTATTCAGAGGTTCGTTCTCATTTCGGGTAACCTACAACCCGAGAATGCTCCCATGTTTATCTAGCTAATTGAGTTTCACAACTCAATTCAGGTGCAAGTTTAAGAGATAATAGTTATAGGGAAGATCTAGGTCTAACACTTGGCATGTAGTTTCTGCATTGAGGGGGCCCACTTGGATGGGTAGTGAAATGATTCCTTGTGATACTCGTTCTTGTTCATCATATGCCCTAATGGTGGTGCTTTTTGTCTTCTCAATAGTACCCTTTGAATAGCCTATATTTTTTATTAACTGGAGGGTACAAATGTTTAGACCAACACCTCCATCTACTAATACTATTTTAATCTTATTCTTATGAATGATAACCTCAAGGTGTAAAGCGCGGTTATGAGATGGTTGCGACAATAGGTCTTGTTTTGAGAAGGTGAGGAGATGATTAGTGATATGGCCTATCATAGCTTGAAATTGTTCGGTATCTATATCCTCGGGAATGAATGACATAGACAGAGCTTCCTCTAGGATTTCCCTATGTGCGGGGGATGGCCTTAATAGTTTCAAGATAGAAATCTATGTGGGGTCCTTTTAAGTTGATCTAAGATATTATACTTGCTAGTGCTTGTTGTTGGCTGAGTTGGGTGTGCCCTAGGTTGAGATGGGACTCCTTGGATGGTGACCTTACCATGTCATGTGGTGACTCCACATTGTGCACTATGCTCTTTGATGGTGATGACAGTAATAACACTATCACATGAAGCGACCACATTAGAATAGGTATGTTGCACGTTTGTGTAATCTTTAGCCTTCCTAGTGTTGTTCGCTTTGCTATGATCCAACATAGGGTTCTTGTATATCTTAAGATCCCGGTTACTAGCTGATACTTCAATAGATATGGTATCATTATCTATAAGGTCTTGGATAAATTTTTTCAGCCGCATGCAGTTTGTCATTTTGTGTCCTTTTATTTTGTGAAAGTCACAAAGATCGTTCTCGTTGTACTAGGATGGTTTCTCTTATGGTTCTTGGTAGTTTTCCAAGCTGGGAAGCATTATCAGATTTAAATCTACCAGTTTCTTCATGATGGTTTCAATGGGTTCCGAAAATTGCATGTACTTGTGTTTCAGATAGTTGTTCTTGTTAGGAGTTCATCGTTGTTGTGTTTTGGTGTTATTGATTTGATTGATCTGAGGGGGTGTTTTTTGTTGCACGGTTGGTTGAATGTTAGCAACTTGATTTTTTTTTAGCCTAGGAGCACTTAAGACTACCTTAGCATCTACCACACTATCATTTTTTACCTTTTTGTTCTTAGCCCAGACACAGGCTTGTCATTTGAACTAGTTGATGTGAGATTGTATTTGTAAGCTTGGGTATTTCCCTATGAGATTAAAGCTATCTCGATGTTAAGGGCCCTAGGGACAAGCTCATTATAAGATGTGATTCACTGCATTTTCAAGTGGAAGGATAGATCTATATCTAGATTTTCTATGATGATCCCCACTTGCTATTCATCGGGAAGAGGCCACTTGCTCTTACTAGCTATTTGTCTCCACTGTTGTAAGAAACTAGCGAAATATTCTCCTTTTTTTGTCTAAGAGTATACAATTCTTCTAGGCTTACATCCATGTCAAGATTAAAGGAGAAATGATCTATGAATTTATCAGTAATTTCTTGAAAAGTTTTGATACCGGGAGGTAGTTGAGAAAACCAATCCATGGCAGGACCTATTAGACTTCGATGAAAGAGGTGCATTAAATAAGAATCATTGTAAGCAACCTCCATACACATGATGTTAAATTATTTGACATGGTCTACAAGACTTCCTCTCCCTTTGTATTTATCAAATTTTGGGATTTCAAAGCTGGGAGGAAATGGTACCATTGCGGTGTTTTGATTGAATGGATAGGGACATAAGTCCTGTGTATGGGGCTTTTTTGTCTTGCCCATATGAAGGTCCTGCATTTCTTGTGACAATGCCTTAAGTTGTGATGCTATATCATCTTGCAGGTTTGGTGGAGGAACATATGTTGGGATGATGGATGAGTTATGATATGATAAGGTGTTGTATGGGGTGTATGGTGGTGTAAGATTCTATGAAGGTGATTGAGGGGTTGATGTATATGTTCCTAATGGATTTGTATTGATGATGTGTTGTTGAGGGTTATAATAGGAACTTTGTTGTTGTTGTTGGGAATACTATTGAGCTAGTAAGACTTGTTGTTGAACTGCAAGGGTTGCTTGTTGAGCTTGATGTTGTTGTTGCACTACTAGATCTTGATGTTGGGCCTACTGTTGTTTTTGTGCTACTAAGGTTGCTTGATGGGATTGATGTTGTTGTGCTAAGGTTGCTTGTTGTGTTTCTAAGGCTGCTTGTTGTTTTTCTTGTTGTGCTGCTAAGTCTGCTTGTTGTTGGTGTTGTCTTGCTAAGGCTGCTTCTTCTTCTTCTTGTTGTTGGATGACTTTTTTATAAGCTTGTTGTTCTTGCTATAAAGCTAAGGCATGCACTTGTAATGTAGGATCAGGTGGTTGTTGGGACATTTGTGATGGGTTTGGAGTGGTGATGTTTTGAGTGGGTAGTGGATTGCTAATGAGAGGTTGAGAGTTCCCTTGGTTCAACATTCCTTGTAAGATAGTGGATTGGGGTGGAGGAATGTAAGTTTTAGGTCCCATTTTATTTTGCATGACTTGGGGGACAAATGGAAAAGATGAGGATGGAATTGTAATATTTTGTGATGTTAAGGGCACATTATGACCTTGGGTCCATTGATTGAAAGGGTTCCCTTGACTAATGTTTTGGATATTCCATTGTGTTTCAGATGCAGTCAATGTATTACCTTGGTTGATGGGGTTTGTTACCAAGGGATTGTTTTGATGTGTATTGATGATAGGCGGGATAGATGTGTTTTGGACAACTGTTGTGTTTGATGTATCCAAGGGAGGATTGGATAAAGATGTCCCATGTGGTGTTAAAGGTTGATTTTGCATGATGATACTTCCCTGCCATTTTGGGTCTACGTGTGATATTTGATCCACACTACTCTGCGGGATGTTAGGCACACTTGTGGTACTTGTAGGTATGGATGAAGATGGGTGTCCTCGATATGTTGAATTTGTTGTTGAGTAATGAAGTGTAAGTGGTTTATATGGTTGTTTGGAATCTTTGAGAATGGGAGGAGCACCAAATGCTGGTGTCCAAGTGGTTGTTTGGGATGAAGGATTGGTTTCAAGGGTACCCACAAAGTGTGTTGCTTTCAAATGGAAGAGTATGGCCAAAGTCCTTAGCAAGACTAGCTGCAATACTAGGTGTTGATGTTTGATTTAGCCCTAGGGATGGAGTTGTTGGAATAGTGGATGACGTCGAGCCTTGTGTCAATGATTGTGCAACAAAATATGGGGAATGGGGAACTATGTTCTCTAAGGCTTGATGCTCCATGATTTCTTCCCTAGTAAGTCCAAATGGATTGTTCGTGATGTCTTCTATCTCATATGGCCCTGATGGTGATGAAGGTTGTTGTGATGGAGTAACGTGACTTCTCATATCAAATTCTAGAGGATTTGGATCACTTGAGGTAAGTGTAACTTTGGTTTTCTCCATGATTCTCTTGTGTTGTGATCTCATTTTTACCATAAATTTTGGGTCACCTCTAGGAGAGTTGTGTTGAGATTTGTAATGTTTGAACTCTCTAGTTGAATCAAATCTAGGTAAAGGGAGGCTCTAAGTATTTTTGAAGCAATGGTGATAATGGGAGATGAAAAGATGAATGATATGGGGAATACTCTTTCCAACTGTTTTGGGACAACACTTTTGACTTAAGTTTGAAGTTTTGATGTTTAGATAAAGGATGTTGAAGAACTTGGAAATATTTAGGGTAGAATCATCACCTTCAAGATGAACGAGTTCAAAGATGATAACTAACTTAACCAGCTGCATGGAAAAGGTTTCATCATACAAAGTAGCTAAGTTAGGGGTTGATTTGATAGATGTTGAAGTCAAAAAGTGTTGGTGTATTCAAAATTTTTGCAAAGTTTGGTGGAGTGAAGGATGGAATTTTGATGAAGGGGTGGAGGAAATGTTTGACCCAATGTTGACTTAAAGTGAACCTTTGCGTGATAAGACCAAGGTAGTGAGAAACATGCTAGACCTCTAAAGTTTTTCAAATCCTAAAGACCCATTGTTTTAGATCAGTTCAAGATGGTGAAAAAGACCAGGGTTTTGAATAAAAGAATGCATACATGTTTGGGTTGTTCCTTGAAGCAAATTTGTAGAAGTTGTATACCAACCTAGTTATGTTTTGATGAAGTGCTAAAAGGTGTCTTTTGAGAGATTTTGGAATAAGATGCCTAAGTTTAAAGTGATGACCTATAGACCTTCTCTTGGGGATTCTGATTTTGCATGAGATCATTTAAGACAAGCCTAAGATTGTTTAAAAGACCAATTTTTTGACTTAAATGAGGGGTTTGTATTGAGCATACATGTCTGGATTATTCATCAGGATAAGTCTATAAAACCTTGTTGCCAATTTTTTCCTATTGCATTACTATTTTTGGATATGTCTTCTAATGTATTTTGAACTATGATGTCTAAGTTTGAAATAGCGGCATGTAAACCTTCTCTTGGGGATTTTGATTTTGCATGAGATCATTTAGAGAAGTTAACATTTATGGAAGAAAAGAGGATATTTATTGTCATGCGGGTGGTGGTAATATGGGTCTTCCAGTCACAATATTTGCTTGTTCCTCTTCTTCATCTAAGAGTGTTGCTACATTTCTCCACTGATTGGGTGTTTCTTTTGTTTCAAAAGTGAAACTTCTCAAACTACTAATTTTGTCAGTTTGTTCTCCCTCAATTATTTCAAAGTTTGGTTGAATGATAGCACCTTCAAGGTCGAGTTGTTCCACATGAGCGATTGGTCTCCAAATAGTCATGTGGGGTTCAATTTTTCAATTTATCTTTGCTTAAGCGAGTTTCTTTTACCACAAACACTTGTCTTTATTAAGTTCAAACTAAATGCCTACGTCAAAAACATCATAAATTTCACAAGATCCATTTTGTGAAAAGGATGAAGTTCAAGCCATAGTTGCCTATGTTAACTTTGGGAAATATGGATTAAGATGTAAACCAAAATACTTAGAAGCCTCTAAGAATAAATTCTTAGGAAAAGCATTAATATCAAGGTTTTGTCAAAGGATATCCATATTTAGACCAAAGGGTTTGAAATTTTGAAAAGACTTGTGTTGATGTTTGTTTTCAATGTTTTGGAACCAAGCAAAGTGTTAAATTGGCTCACAAGCATTTACAACCTTAGGTTTAGAAGATACTACTTGTTGAATCCCCACTTGGATTTCTCCAAACACTAAGACAGTGCGAACAAATAGAGATTTGGCGACACTACCTCCCCTCCATTACACACACTTCTCGAGACCACCAAATCTCAAATCTTGAAGATCCAAAGATCCGAAGATCCTAAGGATTTTCTTGTTTCGACAATTGAATAGTAAAATGTGGGGCAGCTTCAAAACAACCATTCCTACACCAGCAAGCATAAAGGTTTTTGGCTTCTAAACAATTGGTTTGTAATAAGGGATTTCATACGATGTAGCCATACGTGTGGCAAGATTAGCTCAAGATTATGGTGAATCAAGAGGCCTCCCAGTCTCTTCTTAAGAAGATATTTTAGAATATCACATGGATACTAAGGGTGACATTTGTTGGTATGACACATTTGCACTTCTTGTTTATGACTTTCGTCAGAAACACATTTTTATATAGTGACTTGAAAGAACTTGGCTTTAGCTCATTATCGCTTGGGTTGTTCCCTCTGTTCGAAGCGGGGAGGCAGGCCCTCTAAAGATAAACAAAAGGAAGTACATTTGTAGTTCAATCTCCTAGTTCGCATGAAGCAAGGAGAGAACACACACCACGTCTTTTCCCAACGTTGGCATGGGGTTCATTTTAATCCAATTTGAATGATGTGGGTGATTATACAAAGTGTTAAGGAATGTTTTTGATTCTCAAGATCACTGAGTGGTGTGAGAGAAGTGCATACACATTCAATAACAAAGATGTAAATCACAAAACATAGAAAACACTAGTTAATTTTAACCCCTAAAGCTAAGATGAGTTCATTTTATGCACCAAACGAAGTGTTCAGTTGTTATGTTCAATTTTAAACTCAAAGTAAATTGATGAAGTGAAGGTTCAATTTTAGTCCCATTTGAGGGTTCTTTTTAAGGCCCAATTGAAAATTAGTGTGGTCTTAAATAATAAAATGAAAAGCATAAAAATGGGTTATAATTGCCCAAAAGCATCAAAAAATTTGCTACAATCATAAGATTTAAAGATGAGAATGCTACTTCACTTCAACTTTGATCGTCCAACCTGCAAAACCCAATTAGCCTAAAAACAAGAACAAAAAGTCAGAGACATGTTAGGAGTTAGATAAAGCAAAGAAAATTCAAAAAAATGTCAAAAAACCAGTTCAATCTTGTTTACTAATAAATCATGACACTGAAATCAATTGTGTCGTTGAAATTCATCAATTTTGTCATTGTATTAAATGTGCATCGCCATATTGAAAAATTAATTGTGTCGCTCTATAGAAAACGGTGAGAACAAATGCGTCGCCAAATTGATACTGTCGCCAAACATAAATTCATTATGCATCAAAAAATTAAATAAGTGTCGTTATATTTAAACGCAGTGACATAATTAATTAAGCATTTTGATTTTAATTATGCAAAGCCAAAATGAAATCACATGTGTGTTGCTATATAGCGACATGTCATCAAATGTGTTGATTGATAATCAGTAGCATCATTGTACCTAAAAACACAAGGAAAATGAGGATTCGACAAGAAAGACATCAAATTAGTTAGTTCATGCCCTCCTTATAGCACCAGAATGTGACCGACGGATTAGCATGGGTCGATCATGCTTGACCCATGAAGAATCAAAGCATAATGAAACCACCAACATCAAATATCAATAGGATCATTCAAATGAAGATTAAACCAAGCATCCATTAAAACCTATTATACTAAACTAAAAAATCTTTAAAATGCCTACTCTAATCCATCTGAAACTTGTTTGTTGGGGGAGTGGTGTCACGTTGATGTGGAATGGCGACCCTTTCCCAATCCCATGAATAAATGAGCTTGTTCCAATCAATTTTATTGAATAAAACAAATGGAACGATTGTGAGATGTGTATGAAAACATGATTTTAATCTAAATATGCATGATGCAAGCTAATTTAAATGGATTCTAAACTAAAATATTCAAACCCTAATTAATAAACAAGCTATATGGATGCATTATGTGATCATGGAAGCTTAAAGATAATTAATGCAATTAAAATAAACTAAAAGATGCTAAATGTTTGCTAAATATGAGTGTGAGTGTGAGTGATTTTAATAGCATAACTCGAATGTGTAAAATATGGATCTCTTTGTCTCCAAATAGTGACCTATTTATAGGAAGACAAATGAGAAAATGAGGGTTGAGATCAAAAAGGCTAATCAATGGTCAAGTATGGAAGTTGGAGGCATGGATAATGGATTCTGTCAACCGTTTAAAAATAGTAATGTTATCAAAATTATATCCTTCATCTTCCTCCTCTCCTCCTCATTATTGAATGGGAAAAGTGGAATAACATTTAATTAAATAACTTAGGGTTATTTAATTAAATAAGAAGATCCAGGGCTTAAATTAAATAGTTTGATTTATTTAATTTAATGAGACGAAGTTTTAGCATGAAAAGGGGTGAATTAACCTGATTAAATTAATTAGGTTAATAGATGCAAATGACAATTAATTAATTAAAGCTAGGCCAATTTAATCAATTAAGCAAGAAGATGGGTTTGAGGAGGAAATGGTGTTAGTATATCTGATTCGATTGTATGATATCATTCGGGGCATTTTTTAGTGTCTACAATATATTCATGAAATCATATATATTCTTTAATAGTAAGCCATAAATCTTATATATTCTCTTGGAATAGACCAAAATATGACAAGCAAAGTTGTGTATTTTTGTGGGCATAGTTCAATAATGATTTGTGGTGTGACGATGTATTATACATATATTTGTGTGGTTTCACTTACCAATACAACAGAGAAACATACATTATGGTTATATATATATATATATATTCAAGGTTCAATTTGTAGGGTTCCATTTTTACCACCATTGTATATTTAAGATTGTATTTTTATACAAGTTTCATTATATATATATATATATTAAAAAAATTGTTGATATGGGGTAGCTCCCTTTGAATTAAAATTAGAAATAAAAGAGCACATGTAGTAACAAACATTAGAGATAAATCCAAAAATATGGCCAGCTATGCTTGATAGTGTATCAAGAACTTAAGTCCATAAATTTCTTGCAATCTTTTTATGTGGGGAGGAGATGAAAGAGAAGAGTGATGACCAACAAAAAATAGTACACCTCCATGTGTTTTTCCTCATCAACGCATCCTTGAACAAGTACATGAGATTGTGGATGTCCCCATTTCCCCTTGTAGCTTGAATAGATATCACATCCCCAACCAACCTCGTCAACGACCATTTTTTGAGAGTAGAGATGAACATAATAGCCTCACTTCTAAATCATGAGAGGAAAAAAATTTTAATAACAAGTTTTCCCCAACACTCATCCCCCATCATCCAACAACATTGTAAATGAAATTCTCCAAAAACACTTCATCATGGATGTGTGATTCCCCCATCAATTTTTCCCCAATGACCTCCTCAATAGCCTAATCTATAGAAGCAAAGTCCAATAGGAATATACTATAAATTTGGGGTGAGAGATTCCCTTTGGTGTAGGCACAAGTATAATTAGGTAGTACCATCCTTTCTACTATCTTTTGTTCAAGAATTTTTCATGCCAAAGAATGAATAAATAGTAGTACACCCAAATTTAGGAATCAATTTAGACCAAACATCAACTCCATGCTCAAAGGTTCCTAAAAAAAATTAGTTTTGGATTGTCAAATAGCCACATCACAACATTTCCATAATTGTTCTTGGGAGTTATTAGAATTGATGATTCATTGCTAGCCCAACCTTACCCAGCCCTCAATGTTCCTTGAGAAAATGATATCTTTAGTACCAATGTATACATGTTTATATACGTATGTATGTATAAGTATAATATGTATTTATACTATATTTTATATAAATATATTATATATCCATATCTACATATTATATATATATATAGATATATATATATATAGATATTATATATGTATAATGTATATCTATATATATTATACCTATGCTTATGAAAGGTTTATGCAAGTTACTATTAGTTTACATTCTTAACCAAGGAAGTCAATATTTCCCTCAAATGCTTCTAAAAACCATTCTCATAGTGGCCTCAAAAATGAAATAAATCTCATGTTAGCATCATATCTATGAAATATCAACCAAAGAAGTAATAGAAAACTTACACTCTTGCATAATAGAAAACTAAATTTTCCTTTATGAAAGAGTTGTCATTATAATCTAAATAAACAAATTGATCATAGTAATTTATGGGCTCTCATCCAAACAAGCAATTTGGGTTAGATCACATTACATGAATGATACTGATCGTGTGTTTTTTAAAGTAGGGTATGAAAAACATATAGTTAAAAAAATATACTACACAAACAATAAATGGTGTGAGGTTCCCCTATTGAACATGAAAATAAATATAGTTCATAATTCAATCATGTCATCATATATTTCATTCAAAAACTTGTAATTTCAAATTCAAATGATCAAATACAAGTTCTATTGATTCAATTTTAAACTTAACAACCAAATTGAAAGAAAGGGAAATTTTGTACCTACATCATATTCTCAAGGAAGTAAACTATATATTTATTTTGAGTGCTTAAATGCATACACAGTTATGGTGGGAGTTTACATGCTTACACCTATTTACAAGCTTTGTTATGATGGGTATTTACATGCTTCTCAATACATTGTGATAGATTTATATTATTCATAATCAGGGTTTCATATTTATATGTAAATATGTTATGCATAAGTGAGTACGTATATAGTGAAACTATTCATATTCAGGGTTATATTATATATATAATCAAATTAAGGTGTGGAAGGTTTAGGGTGACCTGATTTTTGGTTTCAAACACCACATTAGGGATTTATGTTGGCATGGATTGCACTCCTATCAATATCCACTTTATAACATTTTTATTTTGATTACATAATTCCTTTTAAACCCATTAGAAGAGCTATTTTCTCACCCTAATCATTTTTCACAACGCTTCCTTCATGGTCACCATATTGTCCATCATTCCAAAATATCACCGAATCCTCTCCATTGCAATGAAGGCATTGACATTGGCAACCTGATATATACCTATACACATATGTACATAGTTGTATATACACACATATCTATCTATCTATCTATGTTTATATAAATTTAATACATGTGTGTATTTTAGTAATATCAAGGTCATATTTTCCACATTTGTATCTATAGTAGGTAAGTAGTCTTTGTACAACATTGTAATTTTTATCAACTTCTCAACATCTATTATTTCCAATTATATATACATAAATAGATAGATATGTGTGTGTATATAGACATGTTATGCATAGATGTATGCATATATATAACTATAGCCAACCCAAGCCATATTATTTAGTTTGTTGCTATAATCTTTAATTTCTCCTCAATTATGATTAACTCACTTGGGCACATGTAAGATAAATAAATAGATATATTTGTTTACAAGATATTGTTGTATACACATACACATGCAAAATTGTTAATGGCCTGTTTTACACACTATGTTATAAATGTATAGATTACATTTTTTAGGAATTCTGGTCCACCTTTTGATCACCACCATGTCCTTACACATCAAATGTCATTATTTTCTTATGTTACAGTCCAATCATTTGCTTATGGTATAGTTCATTCATCTACTTATGTCACATAATATGTCTACATTTATGTCATAGAATAAGTTTACATTTGTGTGTATATTATAGATTATATCTTAACTTTGCTACAATTGTTGATATTGTCTTCTTAAGACATACGTTCTATCAAAACTATGGATGGGGATGAAAAAGGTGAAAATAGCATGTGGAAGGTGAAGAGTACTATTGATTTGTGTTTGTTAACACACTATCACTATTAGGATAATTTCTCTAATGACTACTGCTTGGATTATTGATAGTCTAACTATGCAATTGTATATGAGTTTCTACCATTATGTGAATGCGTTTTAATAATTGTATATAAAATTTCAATTATGTAATTGTTAAGATTATTTTGATGTTTTTTATTATTACCTAGATTATATAAATTTTGTTTGCAAGCATGTGAGATTGGTGAAAGGTTTGTAGAACATCTTGTATTGCAAGCAATCAATGCAAGTAAAGTCTTAGAAGGCTTTACTTTGGAAATGACCCACTAGTGTATATATTGTATTTTATATTGCCAATTATCGTTCTTTCCAATCTTAAAATATTTTATGCAAAATTGGTCATTGATGTATATACACTAAAAAATTATGATATATCCAATTTCAACTTGCTTATTTAGTTCATTTATCAATTCCACTTATTCGACTAGTTTGTAAATGAGTTATTTGCAGTGTATTACTAATCAAATTCTAATTGCACAATAACAAATGAGAACCATGCAAACAAAACAAATTATTGCTTAATAAGTGTAACAAGGCAATGACAATCTATCGCCAAACATAGTCAATTTGAAGGTTTGTTAATCTTAATGGTTGCATGCAACAACCTTCTAAAACAAAAAGCACACAAGCTTTCAACAAAACAAACTTCTAAAACTTGTAATTGATTACTAGACCAGTCTTTACAATATTTATCATTTTGAAACGAAATGTTAACTTAACATGAGTGATAAATCATGATAGAGGAAAATAGTTTTTTTGTTGGGGATAAACATATCAACAAAATAGTATGACAAAATGGACTTGGCCCATGTGGATGTGAGAGCAAGTACAGGAGAATGTGTGTGTGACAACCCATTTACTTGGTAGGGGCTTGAATTTATAGTAGTTTAATCACCAATAAGTGTGTGTTAAGATGTGTAGATATAAAATGTTTGACTTTTGCACCCTTTCCAAGTGAGTGGTTATTGTAAATATTAAATTTTGAAAGTAATTAGAAAAGTGTGTATTTTGGACCAACTTACCCTATATTACAAGAGCACTTGCATGTATTTTGTTCACCTATAATGATAAACTACACATGCACAAGTGAATATTTATTAGTACATGTAAAATACTTTACTAGACTTTGTATTGATCATTTAAAATGAATTAGTTGAAAGGTTTTGATCATTTAAAATGAATAGTGAATATTTATTAGTACATGTAAAATACTTTACTAGACTTTGTATTGATCATTTAAAATGAATTAGTTGAAAGGTTTTGATCATTTAAAATGAATTAGTTGAAAGGTTAGATGCAAAATAGATAAGACAGCTAATGTGCAAGACAGGTGGGACAGCTACTAAGCCCACAGGTTTGGTAAAATTACATTTGTAGAATTCAACTTCACCTTATTCTGCAGAAAAAAGGACTTACAAAAGACTTTCCAGAGGTGGAAATTAAACACACTAACTTACTACCAAGACTTAAATGAGAAAAGATACACAATATAAAGCACAATTATTTTAATGGGCCCATTAAAAGGAATTCTTAAGCCAAATGAAAGGACAGCCCACATGCAATCCTGTAGGGGAATGGATAGGTACTGCACTTCAACCTCCCTAGATTGAATTTGCACCTTACACGTCTGGGTGTTTGAGCTGCTTTAGTGAACGTACATTTCGTTTGGCAGTCACAGTCAGTCTTAAGCTTGACCTACCTCTTCATGCATAACAATATCCCACAGAGTTTGCTCAAGGAATCAGTTTCACAGACAACAGAAGTGCCGCTGCTTCAAATCAGTTGGATTTGGTTGGTCTGTGCACACTCAGGCGAGGCGTTTACATATGCAAGTTCTCTGCTTCTCCACTTTCCACCATCAATTCGACGGCTCTCAAATGTTGTCAGATTAGTTGTGATGAGACCCAATAGCAGTAGCTCACAGAGGGCGAGGGAGAATGAAGAATGTGATTTGCATCATCTAGCTTATCTAGTCCTGTAGGCTTTAATAATTATAAAATATGTTGAAATTTATCTCAAAGGTATTGAGTATGATTTGAGTATTGAGTAAGGATAAAAATCTGGTAATAATACAGTAACACTATTGTAGAGGTGTTATTTCTAGAGACGTAGGTACAAAAGTATCACAAACCAAAAGAACATATGACAATTGTCATTAGAATTAGATCAGTTAAAAGATGAAATCATTGATGAAACCAAATCTAAGAAAAGAGCATACGATAGAGTAGATCTATGATAGTATATGTAGTGTTGATTCAATAATAGAATTCAAAATCTAATTGTCGATCAGTTTAAATTAGAAAATGATCCATCTACTAATTAAGAACCATAAATAAAACCAAACCTGTTCTAACGATCTTTTCAATATTTATATTTATCAATCTCATAATTTAGTAATGCAAATCTAATTCTTGCTTCCTTTTTATATAAGTTAATAAGACTTGCATTAATCTAATATAATTATCCAATAATCTTTTTTATATAAATTCCCAAATTTTGAAAAATAAAAAGTATTATCTCACACTAAAAAATATTATTTGATCACAAAAATTATCTTTCTATAACAAAAACCATTATTCTCAACACAATACTTTTAATTAATACATCTCTCTCTCTCTCTCTCTCTCTCTCTCTCTCTCTCTCTCTCATCTCTACCTCTCTTTCAGCTCTATCCCTCTCACTCCCTCCCCCCCTCTCTCTCTATCTGGTCTCTCCTTCCCACTCCTCCCTCTCTTCTCAAGTCTCCCTCCCACCCTAACCAAAGAACTCTCTCTCTCTCTCTCTCTCTCTCTCTCTCTATCTCTCTCTCTCCCTCTCTCCCAGGTCTCTCCCTCCCACCACCTCTCCCTCTCTCAAGTCTCTCCGTCCCACCCTAACTAAAGAACTCTCTTTGTCTCTCTCTCTCTCTCTATGTCTTTGTCTCTAAGGTCTCTCCCTCACACCCCGTCTCTCTCTATCTCTCAAGTCTCTCCCTCCTACCCCCTCTCCCTCTCTCAATTCTCTCTCTCTCACTCACTCACTCCTTTTATCTCTCTCCCCTCTACCCTCTATCTCTCTCTGACTCTCCACTCTCTCTCCCAAGTCTCTCCCTCCCACCCCCTCCTCTCTCAAGCCCTCCCACCTCACTCATTCTATCTCTCCCCCACTCCCTCTCTCTCTCTCTCTCTCAAGTATCTCCCTCCTACCTCCTCTCCCTCTCTCAAGTCTTTCTCTCTCACTCAATCAATCCTTCTATCTCTACCCCCTCTACCCTTAAACCCTCTACCCTCTACCCTCTATCTCTCTCCCACTCCCTCCCTCCTATCTCTTCAAGTCTCTCCCTCCTGTCAGCTCTCAAAAACACAAGCTGAATGCCTCAAGAGGCTGCCAATCTCATGATACGCTTTAGGGTAACAGAAAAGGTCAAGATAACTCAAACTTCTACTCTTTAGGTGTTGCTAAACCATGGGCGGATGTACCTTTCTAAATTAAGCAGACTTATGTTTATCTCTTACAACAATTTGTTCACAATGGAAAATAGAGGTGAACAAATGAAACCAATTTCAAAAGTAGTAGCAATATTCTGATATAAATCCTAAAATTTTCAACTAATAGATATAAAGAGAATAAACGAATCTTAATGATGAAACTGCAAAGACAAGTGCCTTATTGGGTATGCAGAGTCAAATGAAATCAAGATGAGCAACACTCTCTGGAGAAAACTCAAATTATCTGGCATACATTTTGTTTACAACTTGTATAAACATGTGCAATACTGTAACTACTAAGCTCTACTTTAACAATCCAAATGAATCTCTCTGATTACTGTGATCAATTAAAGGGATTTACTATTTGCTTGAAAGAACCAATCGGTTAACCACATAGAAACAACAAATGTGTACTGATGAATTGAATATAAACTTATTATATCAATTTAAACAATTAGAAAGAATCCATCTTGGAGACAGCTTAGCAATACTTTCATTAAATTCAACAGATAATTGATACCAGAAATGTGCAGCAACATCAATTGAAATTCATAAATAACTCCATTTTGAAAACATGCATCATAGTCTTTGATCTGATAAATCTATTGTAATGTATCCATCTAATTTGCCTATTGTATATCAAATATCTAATAGCTGGTGATCTTACAATTACAAAATGCCTATTTATACATGAGCATCAGAAAAATATATCATATTGAGATCCCATGTCGGCTTGCCGCATAATTCTGGCTCCTTTCATGTTGGCCTGCAATGGTTTTCAAACATATACATATCGCCCACAGTATTTGAATTTATGTTATTCATCAGTGAAACAGTTAGCGAGACATATCGTATAGCTATGCAGAAGGCAATTTAATCGTTAATTGCTCCGCTTGGTGTTACTCACTTTCGTCGTGACATATCTGAGTCGGGGAGATATCCTGTAGACCACTTTATGTTTCCCTGAGAGTTCTTTTACCTTTCACGTGTCACTGTGACTTTATGATATCGGGGAGACCTCTTGCAGATTTCATTTTGTTTCACCGAAAGTCATTATCCATTCCGAGTCATTGAGACAAGATCATACTCTCGCCGATAGGGTCCTTCATTGTTTTCCATTGGCGAGACCGAAGGTCACTCGCCGAGACCTCTTATCGAGAACCTTAACTCATATCGATAT
Organism: Sequoia sempervirens; assembly: GCA_007258455.2. Classification (NCBI taxonomy): domain Eukaryota; kingdom Viridiplantae; phylum Streptophyta; class Pinopsida; order Cupressales; family Cupressaceae; genus Sequoia; species Sequoia sempervirens. The sequence goes on from VDFB02173689.1 coordinate 69,397, forward strand.
GCTTTGCTTTATCGCTGGTCGGCAAGACACCTCGAATTCGTTGATACCTCTTATCACATTCCTTTAGTCTGGCCGAAATGAATCCTTAATGTGTTTGTCGGTCGGTGTAACAATTCAAACTGGCCAAGACCACATGTTGAAAGCTTTAACTCTTATCGATACGTGCATCCTTCCGCCATCAATCAGTGAGACAATGTGAAGTCGCTATGACCTACTCCGAAGAAAAAGTCTCTCATCGACAAGCCTCTTGTGTAATATCAGCGAGACCGAAGGTCACTCGCCAAGACGTTACCCCGAAGAAAATCTTTTGCCGATGCATCTCCATATACCAGTCGGCGAGACATAAGGCACTCGGCGAGACGATATACTGAAGACCAAACTCCCACTAATAGGTTCCTCCACGGTCACCGAAACCATGCGAATGTCTTGCTGATAGCCGCTAGTAGATGAAAATTAATCACCATGACACCAGAAACGTCTTGCTGATAGGCAACACAGACATTTATACGAAAAATGGATCGGAGAGACACTGGCCATCTCATGCCGATATACGCATAGGTAAATGCCGATCACTGTGACAATTAAGAACTCATGCCGATAAGCCATGTAAAAACATCATATTTTTATAGTTCCAACACCTCCTACCCCTCTCTCAAGTATCTCTCTCTCTCACTCACTCACTCCTATCTCTCTCCCCTCTACCCTAGCTTGCTAGTTCAATGAAGATGGGTCCAAGAAATGGGGTTTCCCACGTCAATCATTATATCCCCAATTTAGACCCATTTTTTCAAAAGGCCATAGGTTGTCAATTACACCTCGATTTGAAAGTTAGTGGGCCCTATCCTTCATCTCTCCCACTCATTGGGCTCTCTCTGCTCTCTCTCTCTCAAGTCTCACCTCCCCACTCCCCTCCTCTCTGCCTTTCTCTCACTCACTCCCCTATCTCTCCCTCTACCCTTAACCCTAAACCCTAAACCCCAAAACCCTAAACCCAAAACCCTTAAACCTCTAATTTTAACCTCTAATTATCTCTATCAAGTCTCCTCCTACCCCCTCTCCCTCTCTTAAGTCTCTCAGTCACTCACTCCTATCTCTCTCCCCTCTACCCTTAACCGTCTACTATCTACCCTTAACCCTTAAAACCTTAACCCTATACCCTCTACCCTTTATCTCTCTCCCACTCCCTCCCTCTCTCTCCTTCTCTCAAGTCTCTCCTTCCTACCCCTATACCTCTCTCAAGTCTCTCTCTCACTCACTCCTATCTCTCTCCCCTCTACCCTTAACCCTTAAACCCTTAAACCCTCTACCCTAGCTCCCTAATTTGGTGAAATTGGGAATAGAGTGGCCTATTTGAAAAAATGGTTCCAATAAATGGGGTCTCTAGGTGATTTATCACTTGGAGACCCCATTTCTTGGACCCATTTTTCAAACAAGGCAAGTTAGGTTGCCAATTTCATTGAATTGGCAAGCTAGTGGGCCCACTGACTTGCCAATTTTATGAAATTAGCAATATAGTGGCCTATTTGAAAAAATGGGTCCAAGAAATGGGGTCTCCTGGTGACCAGGAGACCCCATTTCTCTGACCCATTTTTTCAAACGGGCCAAGTTAGGTTGCCAATTTCACTGAATTGGCAAGCTAGTGGGCCCTCTACCCTCTACGCTCTATCTCTCTCCCACTCACTCCCTCTTTATGTCTCTCTCTCTCAAGTGTCTACCTCCTAGCCCCTCTCCCTCTCCTAGGTCTCTCTCTCTCTCACTCACTCCCTCTATCTCTCTCCCCTCTACCCTTAACCCTAAACCCATAACCCTTAAACTCAAAACCCTCTACTCTTAACCCTCTACCCTCTATCTATCTCAATTCTCTCCCTCCTACCCCCTCTCCCTCTCTCAAGTCTCTCACTCACTCACTCCTTCTATCTCTCTCCCCTCTACACTTAACCCTCTACCTTCTACCCTTAACCCTTAAACCCTTAAACCCTCTACCCTAGCTTGCCAATTCGATGAAATTGGGAATGTAGTGGCCTACTTGAAAAAATGGATCCAACAAATGGGGTTTCTTAGTGATTTACATCATCGAGAAACCCCATTTCTTGGGCCCATTTTTTCAAGCAGGCAAGTGAGGTTGCCAATTTCACCGAATTGGCAAGCTAGTGGGCCCAATGACTTGCCAATTCAGTGAAATTTGCAATATAGTGGCCTGTTTGAAAAAATGGGTCCAAGAAATTTACATCACCGGGAGACCCCATTTCTCAAACCCATTTTTTAAAATAGGCCAAGTTAGGTTGCCAATTTCACCAAATTGGCAAGCTAGTGGACCCTCTACCTTCTACTCTTAACCCTCTACCCTTTATCTCTCTCCCACTCCCTCCCTCTCTCTCTCTCTCTCACATCTCTACCTCCCACCCCCTCTCCCTCTCTTAGGTCTCTCACTCACTCACTCCCTCTATCCCTCTCCCCTCTACCGTTATCCCTAAACCCTAAACCCTTAACCCTTAAACCCTAAATCCGTAAACATGAAACCCTCTACTCTTAACCCTCTACCATCTATCTCTCTCAATTCTCTCCCTCCTACCCCCTCTCCCTCTCTCAAGTCTCTCACTCACTCACTCCTATCTCTCTACCCTCCACCCTTAACCATCTACCCTCTACCCTTAACCCTTAACCCTTAACCCTTAATCCTTAAACCCTTAGACCCTTAAACCCTCTACCCTAGCTTGCCAATTTGATGAAATTGGGAATGTAGTGGCTTGTTTGAAAAAATGGGTCCAAGAAATGGGGTCTCCCAGTGATTTACATCACTAGGAGACCTCATTTCTTGGACCCTACTTTTCAAACAAGCAAGTTAGGTTGTCAATTTCACCAAATTGGCAAGCTAGTGGGCCCACTAACTTGCCACTATATTGCCAATTTCACCGAATTGGTAAATCAGTGGGCCCACTAGCTTGCCAATTTGATGAAATTGGCAACCTAACTTGGCCTGTTTCAAAAAATGGGTCTAATAAATTCCCAGACCCCATTTCTCAGACCCATTTTTTCAAACAGGCCAAGTTAGGTTTCCAGTTTCACTGAATTGGCAAGCTAGTTGGCCCTCTACCCTCTACTCTTAACCCTCTACCCTTTATCTCTCTCCCACTCACTCCCTCTCTCTCTGTCTCTCTGTCTCTCTCTCTCTTAGGTCTCTACCTCCCACTCTATCTCCCTCTCTCAGGTCTCTCTCTCTCACTCACTCCCTTTATCTCTCTCCCATCTACCCTTATCCCTAAACCCTAAACCCTTAAACCTGAAACCCTCTACCGTCTATCTCTCTCAATTCTCTCCCTCCTACCCCCTCTCCCTCTCTCAAGTCTCACTCACTCACTCCTATATCTCTCCCCTCTACCTTTAACCCTCTACCCTCTACCCTTAACCCTTACACTAACTCATTTGACTACAAAATCCAACAAAATATGTATAATTTGATGTATCGTCGGGTGCTTGTAAAATTTGATGTGTAATTTTCAATTTTTTGAAAGTTTATTCCCGACGTTCGTCAAAATTTTGACGAACCTAGGGTTCGTCGAAATAACGGCTATCATTTTCATCGAATTTTTGACAAACATGAAAAATAGAAAAAAATCAAATTGTGGCCGACATAAAGAAAAGTGAGTTCACGCCTGATTTATTGTGACAGTGTTTTTCTCTACTTGAGACAGTTTGTAGAGAACTAAGGACGATTTTCTTGGGAAAAATTAAAAAAATTCAAAAAGATATCGCCAGGTTGAAGGTAGTCATTGTCTTTTTGCAGAATTTAGTTGTGAAGTCAGATTTGTAATTCCAGGTTTGAAAATCATATTTTAAAGCAACATCTCATTAGATTTCATTTTTAGAGGTTTAGGGTTTTGAGAATTTCATGTCCAGATTTTGTTGTGTGGAATCACCATAAGATCACAACCAAGGAACAGATTCTTCTGACTGTAATTATGTGATTTATAACTCTATTGGTCATGTGGCACAGTTGTGCTATAACAAATACAAGATGCATTCATGTGTGACCCAAATTTAATGTGGCTATGTTGTGATAGAAATGGAGGCACTCATATAATGTAGTTAATTCAGGTTGTATAATGTAGGTGTCAATCATCATTGGGTGCATTCAGGTTGTCTCAAGTTTAACAGGTTAGATGTAATTATAGCATGATCGAAGAGTGATTACCTCTTGTTGCAATAAAGAGCCTATAACTCTGGTTGATATGCAGAGTAGTTGTGTTATATCAATTATGTAGTGCATTCAAGCACAACCCATGTTTAATGGGTTATTCTAGAGAGTGATCAAGATTTTCTAAACCTTATGAATGTTTCTTGACATATATTTGCATAATTTCAAATTCCTTCAGAGGATTTTGAAGTATCAATGTATCCTATATAGGGTTTAGAATGATTTATTTTAATTAAAAAAATAAATAAATGATGTATTTCCCTGTAATTAGATAATGTGGAGATCTCCTAAATCTGTCCCAGCACACTATCCTCTTTGGCACTATATTCATTACTCGAGCTACTAGGGTTTTGCATGTGAAATCTTTAATATCTTCATGACTGTGGCTTTTAAATAGATCTCAGTCTTTTCTTTAATCATTTTCATGGTAACCCTTGAGTTCCATAATCCACCTTCAATCTCTTCTAAGAATGGTGTCTTAAGCTAGAATGCATAGTATGCATATAAAGCAAGTCCTTCATACCTGCCATTGTTCCAAACCACCACTCACTGCCTTGCTTAAAATGTTGCCTCCATAAGCACAATAGCATTTTTTAATATCATGGTTGCCAGTGATTGACCATTAAGGTCACCACTTTCATCATGAAGATACAATGAGATTTTTGTCTTCAAACTCAAGGCATTATGCAAGATAACATTGTGAATTGTTTGTTGTGTACAATTTGATTTTCTTGCACATTTACTGCTTTGCTAACTTCCTTTAAGACTGGGTATTGCACCCTCAGCTGCAATCTCAAACAACTCACTCACTATCACTTGAAGATTCCTTTCATGAGCATTCTATAAAATTAAACTATTCCCTATAGACTACATATTTACTACAGGGGACTCATTGTTTCATGGTATTGTAGTTCTTAAGATCCTTCAACCTTATTGACACTACTTCACAGTCCACAAGGTATTATTCACTATTCTCCCATCTTTAATGAGTCTCAAAACACTGCTCAAATATGCAATCCACTACCTCCATTATACATTAATGGCTAAGAAAAAACATTGAACCTATGATTACCACTGTTACTTCATTTGGGCAGTCATTCCTTAATTGCATTTTCCTTGTCTAACACTACCAAAAGCATTTGAAAAACCCTCAAGGTCGGCAAGGGTGTAAGGAAACTCATTGTTAAAATCTCCACTTTACTATGCAAGGTTTGAGCTTTATTATCTTATCACTGCTCAGCCTCATTTTGACTGTCACATCTCAAATGACTATCATTCTTCTTACCATAGATTGCATTTACAAATGTCACTAAGCTACATAGTGTGCTTGTTATTAGCTACAATCTTTAGATTGCAAGATTTTGTTATTACCTACAATGTTTCAATTTTTCTGGTATTGCAACCTCACTAATCCGCTATAGTTATTATTTATGTTTCTATGGAGGCCTAGGGTTTGTACCCTAATCATGCTCTTACCAATGCTTTTGTTGTTTTTTATTAGGGCTCTCTCAATGTTGAGGACCCTAGGGATAAGCTCGTCATAAGAAGTAACACATTGCATCTTTAACTAAAAGGATAAATCCGTATTGACATTAGCAATGATGATTATGACTTGTTGCTCCTTAGGAATGGGTCACTTGCTCTTACTAGCTCGCTACCTCCATTGTTGTAGGAAGTTTGCGATCAAGTTCAATATTCTAATTTTAGGAGTCTTAATGGTTGGAAATCATAGTAAAATCAGAATTTAATAATTTTTGGAATTAGCATTTTAAAGTGTTTTTTGGGGTCATTAACTTCAGATTATCTTCTCTTTTGCAGGGGTGGTTGCATGCCAAATTTTTTTGGTGTAAAATATTGAAATTATTAGATTATGTTACTTGTCTATGAATAAAAATTATTGGAGTGTGAGTTTGATATTTTTTGAAGATCTAAATAGTCAAGCTTGGTAAAGAAACATCATGTCAGATAATATTAGTCCAAAACAAAATTAACAGACATTTGATAGATTGTGGGCTAGATTGAAAAGAAAGGGTGATGGGAAATGTTATTGTCCTTGCAATAATGCAAGGGCTTAAAGACGAGACGACTTTTAATCACAACAGCTGAGAAACATTGTAGGAAGCATGGTCATGTTGAAAGGGGGCATGATTATCATCCATTGGTAAGTTGCTCATTATATGTGTTTATATTGATTGAATTTGTAAATTTTTATATCGTTTTAACATTATATATATATATAATCACTTGATCATGATCATGGTTTATTTGTGTCTATCATTATTATAAAGGTGGGGCACCCTAGGGCAGATGATATGGATTATCACGGCCCGGAGAATGTGGTTTTGCAAGCGGACAAACATGGAGCTGTGAATATCGAAGATGAAGTTAATGATCCTATGGAAGAAGATGATCATATGCCAGAAAATACAATTGAAGATGATGGTACGAATACATTGATCCATGACACATTTAGTGGCTGAGCTAATCATGATGATCAAGATGACTTTGATGATGTTCATAATTTCCCTATACTTGAGAAAACATACGAGCCCCTTTATGAAGGCTCCCAAATAACTCCCTTTATGAAGGCTCCCAAATAACTCTTCTCTCTATTGTATTGTTGTTGTTGAACTTGAAGGTTATAAATGGTTTATCAAACATAGCAATCTCAAAGATGTTAAGGTATGTCTTATATGTCATCTTTTTTCATCTATTTTAATTGTTGTTAGTTCATCACTAGTAAATAAATGATGACATATGTACCATTAATATTCTTTATATTAACAAATTATTTTTTGTTGTAGATTGATTGGTGAATTTTTGTTACCACCATCAAATATTTTACCTTGCTCATACCGAGATTTATCTGCCATTATGAAAGATATCGGAATGGAGTATCAATCAATAGATGCATGTCCCAATGATCATATTATATATCATAAACAACAATAATTTGCAATAGAATGCTCGAAATTTCATATCGGTAGATATCAAACATATTGACTAACAAAAAAGGTGTCTCACAAGGTTCTTCGTTATATTCCCATTATTCCACGTATACAACGATTATTTAGGTGTGAAAGTTTAGCACAATTTATGGATTACCATGCACATAATAGAAGTGGAGATGACATTCTTTGAATTCCTATAGATGGTTCTGCATTTAGGAACATGGAGGAAAAATGGCCACACTTTAAAGAAGAACCTCGTAATCTTATGATTTCATTGGAAGCGGATGGTGTCAATCCATTTGGAGAGCTGAGATCTATTTACTCGGTGTGGCATGTTTTTGTTATCAACAATAACATTCCTCCATGGATGTCAATAAAGAGGGAGCACATAATGTTGTCAATGATTGTTCCAGGTATTTGTTTACATCAATTTTCTTTAGCGTATCTCATTTATCTTATTTTTTGCATAATGACTTATATTTTTTTCATTCAATAATCGTGTACATTAATTTATATATATTACGGTAAAATGGTTATAATAATTATGTAATGTTTATGTTCATTCAACTAGGTAAGTACCAAGTTAAAGATATGAATGTATATATCGAGCCTCTTATCAACGAGTTAGTAAAGTTATGGAATGGTGTCACTATGTATGGCGTCTCTAGACCTTAATAGGACAAGAAACATTTCAATTCCATACAATGCTTGTATGGACAATTCATGATGCAGCGGGACTAACACATTTTGTGGTATGTTATAGTTAAATTTGCACTTTAACAATATTTAATTTGATGAAGTAGATATCATGAATATTTTTTAAATAATCTATTCGTTATATATAATTATAAAAATTGACATATTAAATCCAATTATATATCATCTTGCAGGTCTTCAAACAAAGGGAAAATTTGCATGTCCAATTTGTGATCCAAAGATGAAATCTTGTCATTCAACAACTTTAGGAAAGCAAGTGTTTGATGAGTATATAGGCACTTCCTCCATAGAAATCATAAGTATCGAACTCTTTGAAAATATCTTTCAGCAGGAAGGAGACTACATCAAAACCCCGAAGAATGTCACCTCACCTATGGAAGTTGGAATATAATAGAATTAATCATCAAAGTTATACATCAGATCAAATTGTTTATCTATCATATATAATATTTTTTGAATTTATATTTTTACATTGTGTTGTGTTTACTCATGTTGTAATTGACAATGATTGTGGATTGTTAATTTGTTTAATATATGCTTCATGAAGGTCGTCAAGGCATTAATGGTTGGCTACGAGGGATGAAAAAGTTATCGGAACAATTTAGTGGTTGCTTCTATAAGTAGCCTACAAATTGTGCATTTGTTTGATACAATGCATGTCGAGAAAGAGCTCGAAGCGTTATGAAACTATTGGATGGAAAGCATGACAAAGAAAAAATTGTCAAAATTTGTAGTGACATTTAGGAAGCCAATCATGCAATGAAAAATATCATTCAATTGAGTAGCGATGGAGACAAAGTTAACATAAGTATCCTTCCTTGGTTATGAACGAAGCAGCAAAGCAATGCTATAAAGAAGTCATCTGAAAATTCGATTTCAAGGTTCTTTGCCAAAACATAAACAATATAATAACAAAGAAAGGTGAATTTGGAGTCGAGAGATGAAAATGCATGATTGGCATACCTTCATTAAGGTAATTATTCTGGTATATTATATACACTTGTATAATGTATGCACTTTTCAATGTATTGTGTTTACTACTTTTGGAAAAATAATGAAAAGATCATTTTATAATTGTTGCAATACGTTCTACCTCTATCTCTCCCAGACAACTTTGACAACAATGTCAAGCAAGTTATATATGATCTTGGAAAACACATGAGGTAAGTAGCGAGATTTGTTCAATTCATTGTATACATCTTATAATTTCCATTTGTTTTACTTGTTATGTAATATATTGTATATTTTTGTTAAATCTCGTTAATATATTTGTGCCTTGAATCACTTGTAGATGGTTGTCATATAAAGAAATCCATAAAGAAGATATAAATTATTGGAAGAGAAAAATTCCTTGTCTAATGTGTGAAATGAAAAAGTGTCTACCTTTGACATTTTTCAATGCACAAGAACACTACCTCATACACCAGGTTGAGGAGATTGAATTGTGTGGACCTGTACACACAAGGTCAATGTGGATGCTTGAGAGGCACTTGAAATTTTTGAAGGTTTTGGTTAGACAAAGAGCACATCCTAAGGGTTCTATGGTGGAGAGATATATGGTATACCAGACCATGTTGTACATTAGTGAATATCTTCCTAAGTTTGCAGCAAAGATCCATATAGATCGCATTTGGGATCCCAACTCCATTAACAAATTCGAAGGGGAGTACCTAATGGGGAAAGGTAGATTGAGGAAAGTGAGAGGTAATTATAAGATGGTCATGGAGATTAATTGAAATACATTTTACATATGGTTTTTATGTATATTGTACTTATTTAATTTTTAATCTTCAATATACATCAATTATAAATTAAGGTCGTATACTATGGTATTTAACTAATTATACATTGTTTGTGAATTTCAATTTATTTTGGTACAGTTGGTCGAGAGTGGGATGCACTATATTTGTACGTCACCAAAAATCTTGATTGGATGATAGTATGGATTGAACGATGTCAACAATCTAGTTGTGTATTAACATGGGAAGGAGTGACTTCATTGGTTAAAAAGCTCATCGTAATGGAAATTCAATGTTACACAAAGGAAATTGATTTAGCATATGGTTTAAGAGATAAATAGGTACATATAAATATATTAATCACCCATATTATTTAATTATTTTCAAGTATATTGATGTATATATATCTTGAGATTATTTTCTTTGCATACATTCAGCCGAGAATAAATATGTTTATTAACTAACAATATTGCAATAGTGCACATGTTTGACATATTATTACCATTGAAACACCACAAAGGAATATGTGGTGCAATGGTAAAATAATTTGAATCAAAATGTTGGATGACATGAAGAAAACTTGTGATGCAATTTATAAGCTGT
>VDFB02173689.1:88890-113958 GCA_007258455.2 Sequoia sempervirens
TGATGTAAATTTCTTGGACCCATTTTTTCAAACAGGCCACTATATTGCAAATTTCACTGAATTGGCAAGTCATTGGGCCCACTAGCTTGCCAATTCGGTGAAATTGGCAACCTCACTTGCCTGCTTGAAAAAATGGGCCCAAGAAATGGGGTTTCTCGATGATGTAAATCACTAAGAAACCCCATTTGTTGGATCCATTTTTTCAAGTAGGCCACTACATTCCCAATTTCATCGAATTGGCAGAAACTAAGAATTGAGAGAGGAGTTTAAAAAGGGTTTAGGGTTAGGGTAGAAGGTAGAGGTTAAGAAGTGTAGAGGGGAGAGAGATAGAAGGAGTGAGTGGGTGAGAGACTTGAGAGGGAGAGGGGTAGGAGGGAGAGAATTGAGATAGATAGAGGGTAGAGGGTTAAGAGTAGAGGGTTTTGAGTTTAAGGGTTATGGGTTTAGGGTTAAGGGTAGAGGGGAGAGAGATAGAGGGAGTGAGTGAGAGAGAGAGAGACCTAGGAGAGGGAGAGGGGCTAGGAGGTAGACACTTGAGAGAGAGAGACATAAAGAGGGAGTGAGTGGGAGAGAGATAGAGCGTAGAGGGTAGAGGGCCCACTAAAGCATAGTCAGTGAAATTGGCAACCTAATGGCTTGCGTTTGAAAAATGGAGTCAGAGAATGGGTCTCTGAGTCTACTTGGGAGCCCACATTTCTTGGACCACCAAATAAAATTACTGTGCTAGTGCAAAATTATGACTGCGTCCCGATTAGAATAGCTTGCCAATTCTAAATGAGAGATAGCTTGTCTTTCTGCTGTTTGGAAAATGGGTCCAGAAATGGGGTCTCCAAGTGTCTGTCACACAAGAGACCCCACAACTAGAACTCTCTGACCCCTAAATAAACACTGTCCCAATTTCCTGCCCAAATTAAGGGAACTAGAATTAAGAAAGTTTAAGGGTTAAAAGTTAGGAGTAGAGGGGAGAGGAATAGAATTGAGTGAGAGAGAGAACTTAGAGAGAGAGTACTTATAGGGAGTAGGAAGGAGAGAGACTTGAGAGAAGGAGGAGAGAGAGAGGAGTGGGAGAGAGATAAGGAGTAGAGGAGTATAGGGTTAAGGTTTAAAGTTAAGGGTAGATGAAGTAGGCAGTTAAGAGGTAAGAGGGAGATAGGAGTGAGTAGTAGAGAGACTTAAAAGAGAGGAGAGAGAGGAGTAGGAGGAGACAGTACCTAGAGATAGAGAATTAGAGAGGTTAAAATAGAGAGTTTAAAAAGGGTTTGGAGTTTAAGGGTTTAGGGTTTAGGGTTTAGGGTTAAGGGTAGAGGGGAGAGAGATAGAGGGAGTGAGTGAGAGAGAGAAAGACTTGAGAGAGGTAGAGGGAGTGGGAGGTAGAGACTTGAGAGAGAGAGAGACAGAGAGAGAGCCCAATGAGTGGGAGAGAGATAGAGGATAGAGGGCCCACTAGCCTAAATGTAGTGTAATTGGATAACTTAACTTGTTTTGAAAAAATGGGTCTAAGAATTGGGGTCTCCCAATGATTGACATCATTGGGAGACCCCATTTCTTGGACCCATTTTTTCAAATAGGCCACTACATTGCCAATTTCATTGAACTAGCAAGCTAGGGTAGAGGGGAGAGAGATAGGAGTGAGTGAGTGAGAGAGAGAGATACTTGAGAGAGGGGTAGGAGGTGTTGGAACTATAAAAATATGATGTTTTTACATGGCTTATCGGCATGAGTTCTTAATTGTCACAGTGATCGGCATTTACCTATGCGTATATCGGCATGAGATGGCCAGTGTCTCTCCGATCCATTTTTCGTATAAATGTCTGTGTTGCCTATCAGCAAGACGTTTCTGGTGTCATGGTGATTAATTTTCATCTACTAGCGGCTATCAGCAAGACATTCGCATGGTTTCGGTGACCGTGGAGGAACCTATTAGTGGGAGTTTGGTCTTCAGTATATCGTCTCGCCGAGTGCCTTATGTCTCGCCGACTGGTATATGGAGATGCATCGGCAAAAGATTTTCTTCGGGGTAACGTCTTGGCGAGTGACCTTCGGTCTCGCTGATATTACACAAGAGGCTTGTCGATGAGAGACTTTTTCTTCGGAGTAGGTCATAGCGACTTCACATTGTCTCACTGATTGATGGCGGAAGGATGCACGTATCGATAAGAGTTAAAGCTTTCAACATGTGGTCTTGGCCAGTTTGAATTGTTACACCGACCGACAAACACATTAAGGATTCATTTCGGCCAGACTAAAGGAATGTGATAAGAGGTATCAACGAATTCGAGGTGTCTTGCCGACCAGCGATAAAGCAAAGCATATCGATATGAGTTAAGGTTCTCGATAAGAGGTCTCGGCGAGTGACCTTCGGTCTCGCCAATGGAAAACAATGAAGGACCCTATCGGCGAGAGTATGATCTTGTCTCAATGACTCGGAATGGATAATGACTTTCGGTGAAACAAAATGAAATCTGCAAGAGGTCTCCCCGATATCATAAAGTCACAGTGACACGTGAAAGGTAAAAGAACTCTCAGGGAAACATAAAGTGGTCTACAGGATATCTCCCCGACTCAGATATGTCACGACGAAAGTGAGTAACACCAAGCGGAGCAATTAACGATTAAATTGCCTTCTGCATAGCTATACGATATGTCTCGCTAACTGTTTCACTGATGAATAACATAAATTCAAATACTGTGGGCGATATGTATATGTTTGAAAACCATTGCAGGCCAACATGAAAGGAGCCAGAATTATGCGGCAAGCCGACATGGGATCTCAATATGATATATTTTTCTGATGCTCATGTATAAATAGGCATTTTGTAATTGTAAGATCACCAGCTATTAGATATTTGATATACAATAGGCAAATTAGATGGATACATTACAATAGATTTATCAGATCAAAGACTATGATGCATGTTTTCAAAATGGAGTTATTTATGAATTTCAATTGATGTTGCTGCACATTTCTGGTATCAATTATCTGTTGAATTTAATGAAAGTATTGCTAAGCTGTCTCCAAGATGGATTCTTTCTAATTGTTTAAATTGATATAATAAGTTTATATTCAATTCATCAGTACACATTTGTTGTTTCTATGTGGTTAACCGATTGGTTCTTTCAAGCAAATAGTAAATCCCTTTAATTGATCACAGTAATCAGAGAGATTCATTTGGATTGTTAAAGTAGAGCTTAGTAGTTACAGTATTGCACATGTTTATACAAGTTGTAAACAAAATGTATGCCAGATAATTTGAGTTTTCTCCAGAGAGTGTTGCTCATCTTGATTTCATTTGACTCTGCATACCCAATAAGGCACTTGTCTTTGCAGTTTCATCATTAAGATTCGTTTATTCTCTTTATATCTATTAGTTGAAAATTTTAGGATTTATATCAGAATATTGCTACTACTTTTGAAATTGGTTTCATTTGTTCACCTCTATTTTCCATTGTGAACAAATTGTTGTAAGAGATAAACATAAGTCTGCTTAATTTAGAAAGGTACATCCGCCCATGGTTTAGCAACACCTAAAGAGTAGAAGTTTGAGTTATCTTGACCTTTTCTGTTACCCTAAAGCGTATCATGAGATTGGCAGCCTCTTGAGGCATTCAGCTTGTGTTTTTGAGAGCTGACAGGAGGGAGAGACTTGAAGAGATAGGAGGGAGGGAGTGGGAGAGAGATAGAGGGTAGAGGGTAGAGGGTTTAAGGGTAGAGGGGGTAGAGATAGAAGGATTGATTGAGTGAGAGAGAAAGACTTGAGAGAGGGAGAGGAGGTAGGAGGGAGATACTTGAGAGAGAGAGAGAGAGAGGGAGTGGGGGAGAGATAGAATGAGTGAGTGAGAGAGGAGACTTGAGTGGAGAGAGAGAGAGAGAGAGAGTGAGGGAGTCGAGAGAGAAAGGAGGAAGAGTGAGTGAGAGGAGAGAATGGAGAGAGGGAGGGGGTAGGAGGGAGAGACTTGAGAGATAGAGAGAGACGGTGTGAGAGAGACCTTAGAGACAAAGACATAGAGAGAGAGAGAGAGACAAAGAGAGTTCTTTAGTTAGGGTGGGACGGAGAGACTTGAGAGAGGGAGAGGGGAGGGAGGGAGAGACCTGGGAGAGAGAGGAGAGAGAGAGATGTATTAATTAAAAGTATTGTGTTGAGAATAATGGTTTTTGTTATAGAAAGATAATTTTTGTGATCAAATAATATTTTTTAGTGTGAGATAATACTTTTTATTTTTCAAAATTTGGGAATTTATATAAAAAAGATTATTGGATAATTATATTAGATTAATGCAAGTCTTATTAACTTATATAAAAAGGAAGCAAGAATTAGATTTGCATTACTAAATTATGAGATTGATAAATATAAATATTGAAAAGATCGTTAGAACAGGTTTGGTTTTATTTATGGTTCTTAATTAGTAGATGGATCATTTTCTAATTTAAACTGATCGACAATTAGATTTTGAATTCTATTATTGAATCAACACTACATATACTATCATAGATCTACTCTATCGTATGCTCTTTTCTTAGATTTGGTTTCATCAATGATTTCATCTTTTAACTGATCTAATTCTAATGACAATTGTCATATGTTCTTTTGGTTTGTGATACTTTTGTACCTACGTCTCTAGAAATAACACCTCTACAATAGTGTTACTGTATTATTACCAGATTTTTATCCTTACTCAATACTCAAATCATACTCAATACCTTTGAGATAAATTTCAACATATTTTATAATTATTAAAGCCTACAGGACTAGATAAGCTAGATGATGCAAATCACATTCTTCATTCTCCCTCGCCCTCTGTGAGCTACTGCTATTGGGTCTCATCACAACTAATCTGACAACATTTGAGAGCCGTCGAATTGATGGTGGAAAGTGGAGAAGCAGAGAACTTGCATATGTAAACGCCTCGCCTGAGTGTGCACAGACCAACCAAATCCAACTGATTTGAAGCAGCGGCACTTCTGTTGTCTGTGAAACTGATTCCTTGAGCAAACTCTGTGGGATATTGTTATGCATGAAGAGGTAGGTCAAGCTTAAGACTGACTGTGACTGCCAAACGAAATGTACGTTCACTAAAGCAGCTCAAACACCCAGACGTGTAAGGTGCAAATTCAATCTAGGGAGGTTGAAGTGCAGTACCTATCCATTCCCCTACAGGATTGCATGTGGGCTGTCCTTTCATTTGGCTTAAGAATTCCTTTTAATGGGCCCATTAAAATAATTGTGCTTTATATTGTGTATCTTTTCTCATTTAAGTCTTGGTAGTAAGTTAGTGTGTTTAATTTCCACCTCTGGAAAGTCTTTTGTAAGTCCTTTTTTCTGCAGAATAAGGTGAAGTTGAATTCTACAAATGTAATTTTACCAAACCTGTGGGCTTAGTAGCTGTCCCACCTGTCTTGCACATTAGCTGTCTTATCTATTTTGCATCTAACCTTTCAACTAATTCATTTTAAATGATCAAAACCTTTCAACTAATTCATTTTAAATGATCAATACAAAGTCTAGTAAAGTATTTTACATGTACTAATAAATATTCACTATTCATTTTAAATGATCAAAACCTTTCAACTAATTCATTTTAAATGATCAATACAAAGTCTAGTAAAGTATTTTACATGTACTAATAAATATTCACTTGTGCATGTGTAGTTTATCATTATAGGTGAACAAAATACATGCAAGTGCTCTTGTAATATAGGGTAAGTTGGTCCAAAATACACACTTTTCTAATTACTTTCAAAATTTAATATTTACAATAACCACTCACTTGGAAAGGGTGCAAAAGTCAAACATTTTATATCTACACATCTTAACACACACTTATTGGTGATTAAACTACTATAAATTCAAGCCCCTACCAAGTAAATGGGTTGTCACACACACATTCTCCTGTACTTGCTCTCACATCCACATGGGCCAAGTCCATTTTGTCATACTATTTTGTTGATATGTTTATCCCCAACAAAAAAACTATTTTCCTCTATCATGATTTATCACTCATGTTAAGTTAACATTTCGTTTCAAAATGATAAATATTGTAAAGACTGGTCTAGTAATCAATTACAAGTTTTAGAAGTTTGTTTTGTTGAAAGCTTGTGTGCTTTTTGTTTTAGAAGGTTGTTGCATGCAACCATTAAGATTAACAAACCTTCAAATTGACTATGTTTGGCGATAGATTGTCATTGCCTTGTTACACTTATTAAGCAATAATTTGTTTTGTTTGCATGGTTCTCATTTGTTATTGTGCAATTAGAATTTGATTAGTAATACACTGCAAATAACTCATTTACAAACTAGTCGAATAAGTGGAATTGATAAATGAACTAAATAAGCAAGTTGAAATTGGATATATCATAATTTTTTAGTGTATATACATCAATGACCAATTTTGCATAAAATATTTTAAGATTGGAAAGAACGATAATTGGCAATATAAAATACAATATATACACTAGTGGGTCATTTCCAAAGTAAAGCCTTCTAAGACTTTACTTGCATTGATTGCTTGCAATACAAGATGTTCTACAAACCTTTCACCAATCTCACATGCTTGCAAACAAAATTTATATAATCTAGGTAATAATAAAAAACATCAAAATAATCTTAACAATTACATAATTGAAATTTTATATACAATTATTAAAACGCATTCACATAATGGTAGAAACTCATATACAATTGCATAGTTAGACTATCAATAATCCAAGCAGTAGTCATTAGAGAAATTATCCTAATAGTGATAGTGTGTTAACAAACACAAATCAATAGTACTCTTCACCTTCCACATGCTATTTTCACCTTTTTCATCCCCATCCATAGTTTTGATAGAACGTATGTCTTAAGAAGACAATATCAACAATTGTAGCAAAGTTAAGATATAATCTATAATATACACACAAATGTAAACTTATTCTATGACATAAATGTAGACATATTATGTGACATAAGTAGATGAATGAACTATACCATAAGCAAATGATTGGACTGTAACATAAGAAAATAATGACATTTGATGTGTAAGGACATGGTGGTGATCAAAAGGTGGACCAGAATTCCTAAAAAATGTAATCTATACATTTATAACATAGTGTGTAAAACAGGCCATTAACAATTTTGCATGTGTATGTGTATACAACAATATCTTGTAAACAAATATATCTATTTATTTATCTTACATGTGCCCAAGTGAGTTAATCATAATTGAGGAGAAATTAAAGATTATAGCAACAAACTAAATAATATGGCTTGGGTTGGCTATAGTTATATATATGCATACATCTATGCATAACATGTCTATATACACACACATATCTATCTATTTATGTATATATAATTGGAAATAATAGATGTTGAGAAGTTGATAAAAATTACAATGTTGTACAAAGACTACTTACCTACTATAGATACAAATGTGGAAAATATGACCTTGATATTACTAAAATACACACATGTATTAAATTTATATAAACATAGATAGATAGATAGATATGTGTGTATATACAACTATGTACATATGTGTATAGGTATATATCAGGTTGCCAATGTCAATGCCTTCATTGCAATGGAGAGGATTCGGTGATATTTTGGAATGATGGACAATATGGTGACCATGAAGGAAGCGTTGTGAAAAATGATTAGGGTGAGAAAATAGCTCTTCTAATGGGTTTAAAAGGAATTATGTAATCAAAATAAAAATGTTATAAAGTGGATATTGATAGGAGTGCAATCCATGCCAACATAAATCCCTAATGTGGTGTTTGAAACCAAAAATCAGGTCACCCTAAACCTTCCACACCTTAATTTGATTATATATATAATATAACCCTGAATATGAATAGTTTCACTATATACGTACTCACTTATGCATAACATATTTACATATAAATATGAAACCCTGATTATGAATAATATAAATCTATCACAATGTATTGAGAAGCATGTAAATACCCATCATAACAAAGCTTGTAAATAGGTGTAAGCATGTAAACTCCCACCATAACTGTGTATGCATTTAAGCACTCAAAATAAATATATAGTTTACTTCCTTGAGAATATGATGTAGGTACAAAATTTCCCTTTCTTTCAATTTGGTTGTTAAGTTTAAAATTGAATCAATAGAACTTGTATTTGATCATTTGAATTTGAAATTACAAGTTTTTGAATGAAATATATGATGACATGATTGAATTATGAACTATATTTATTTTCATGTTCAATAGGGGAACCTCACACCATTTATTGTTTGTGTAGTATATTTTTTTAACTATATGTTTTTCATACCCTACTTTAAAAAACACACGATCAGTATCATTCATGTAATGTGATCTAACCCAAATTGCTTGTTTGGATGAGAGCCCATAAATTACTATGATCAATTTGTTTATTTAGATTATAATGACAACTCTTTCATAAAGGAAAATTTAGTTTTCTATTATGCAAGAGTGTAAGTTTTCTATTACTTCTTTGGTTGATATTTCATAGATATGATGCTAACATGAGATTTATTTCATTTTTGAGGCCACTATGAGAATGGTTTTTAGAAGCATTTGAGGGAAATATTGACTTCCTTGGTTAAGAATGTAAACTAATAGTAACTTGCATAAACCTTTCATAAGCATAGGTATAATATATATAGATATACATTATACATATATAATATCTATATATATATATATCTATATATATATATAATATGTAGATATGGATATATAATATATTTATATAAAATATAGTATAAATACATATTATACTTATACATACATACGTATATAAACATGTATACATTGGTACTAAAGATATCATTTTCTCAAGGAACATTGAGGGCTGGGTAAGGTTGGGCTAGCAATGAATCATCAATTCTAATAACTCCCAAGAACAATTATGGAAATGTTGTGATGTGGCTATTTGACAATCCAAAACTAATTTTTTTTAGGAACCTTTGAGCATGGAGTTGATGTTTGGTCTAAATTGATTCCTAAATTTGGGTGTACTACTATTTATTCATTCTTTGGCATGAAAAATTCTTGAACAAAAGATAGTAGAAAGGATGGTACTACCTAATTATACTTGTGCCTACACCAAAGGGAATCTCTCACCCCAAATTTATAGTATATTCCTATTGGACTTTGCTTCTATAGATTAGGCTATTGAGGAGGTCATTGGGGAAAAATTGATGGGGGAATCACACATCCATGATGAAGTGTTTTTGGAGAATTTCATTTACAATGTTGTTGGATGATGGGGGATGAGTGTTGGGGAAAACTTGTTATTAAAATTTTTTTCCTCTCATGATTTAGAAGTGAGGCTATTATGTTCATCTCTACTCTCAAAAAATGGTCGTTGACGAGGTTGGTTGGGGATGTGATATCTATTCAAGCTACAAGGGGAAATGGGGACATCCACAATCTCATGTACTTGTTCAAGGATGCGTTGATGAGGAAAAACACATGGAGGTGTACTATTTTTTGTTGGTCATCACTCTTCTCTTTCATCTCCTCCCCACATAAAAAGATTGCAAGAAATTTATGGACTTAAGTTCTTGATACACTATCAAGCATAGCTGGCCATATTTTTGGATTTATCTCTAATGTTTGTTACTACATGTGCTCTTTTATTTCTAATTTTAATTCAAAGGGAGCTACCCCATATCAACAATTTTTTTAATATATATATATATATAATGAAACTTGTATAAAAATACAATCTTAAATATACAATGGTGGTAAAAATGGAACCCTACAAATTGAACCTTGAATATATATATATATATATAACCATAATGTATGTTTCTCTGTTGTATTGGTAAGTGAAACCACACAAATATATGTATAATACATCGTCACACCACAAATCATTATTGAACTATGCCCACAAAAATACACAACTTTGCTTGTCATATTTTGGTCTATTCCAAGAGAATATATAAGATTTATGGCTTACTATTAAAGAATATATATGATTTCATGAATATATTGTAGACACTGAAAAATGCCCCGAATGATATCATACACTCGAATTAGATATACTAACACCATTTCCTCCTCAAACCCATCTTCTTGCTTAATTGATTAAATTGGCCTAGCTTTAATTAATTAATTGTCATTTGCATCTATTAACCTAATTAATTTAATCAGGTTAATTCACCCCCTTTCATGCTAAAACTTCGTCTCATTAAATTAAATAAATCAAACTATTTAATTTAAGCCCTGGATCTTCTTATTTAATTAAATAACCCTAAGTTATTTAATTAAATGTTATTCCACTTTTCCCCCATTCATTAAATCATTTTATTTAATGAATATCATCTAATCCTTCTAAATCCCCCTAATTGTATAATTAACATTGTTTTAATTATCAATTACTAATAAATCTAATTCCCCCCACTTGTAAGGGAATATTCCTCCTTTGCACATTCCTCCAAAAAGAATATTCCCATGGAATATTCCTTCCCCTTTTGCACAATTAAACCTTTTTTTTAATTTGCTAAATTAACTATTTTCCCTCACCCATAAGAATATTCCAAAGAATATTCTCTCTTCTCACTCATTTGAAAAGGGGAATATTCTTTTTTCTCAACAAACTTACTTGGCTTCTTGAGAAAGTTAACTTGTGACCTCTTGTGCAAGTTAACTTTTGACCTCTTGGACAAGTTGAAAGTGTGTTTGTTTGAAGGAATATTAACCCTTGATTAAATATCATCTTTCATTCTTAAATCCATTGATGAGAATCCATTATCCATGCCTCCAACTTCCATACTTGACCATTGATTAGCCTTTTTGATCTCAACCCTCATTTTCTCATTTGTCTTCCTATAAATAGGTCACTATTTGGAGACAAAGAGATCCATATTTTACACATTCGAGTTATGCTATTAAAATCACTCACACTCACACTCATATTTAGCAAACATTTAGCATCTTTTAGTTTATTTTAATTGCATTAATTATCTTTAAGCTTCCATGATCACATAATGCATCCATATAGCTTGTTTATTAATTAGGGTTTGAATATTTTAGTTTAGAATCCATTTAAATTAGCTTGCATCATGCATATTTAGATTAAAATCATGTTTTCATACACATCTCACAATCGTTCCATTTGTTTTATTCAATAAAATTGATTGGAACAAGCTCATTTATTCATGGGATTGGGAAAGGGTCGCCATTCCACATCAACGTGACACCACTCCCCCAACAAACAAGTTTCAGATGGATTAGAGTAGGCATTTTAAAGATTTTTTAGTTTAGTATAATAGGTTTTAATGGATGCTTGGTTTAATCTTCATTTGAATGATCCTATTGATATTTGATGTTGGTGGTTTCATTATGCTTTGATTCTTCATGGGTCAAGCATGATCGACCCATGCTAATCCGTCGGTCACATTCTGGTGCTATAAGGAGGGCATGAACTAACTAATTTGATGTCTTTCTTGTCGAATCCTCATTTTCCTTGTGTTTTTAGGTACAATGATGCTACTGATTATCAATCAACACATTTGATGACATGTCGCTATATAGCAACACACATGTGATTTCATTTTGGCTTTGCATAATTAAAATCAAAATGCTTAATTAATTATGTCACTGCGTTTAAATATAACGACACTTATTTAATTTTTTGATGCATAATGAATTTATGTTTGGCGACAGTATCAATTTGGCGACGCATTTGTTCTCACCGTTTTCTATAGAGCGACACAATTAATTTTTCAATATGGCGATGCACATTTAATACAATGACAAAATTGATGAATTTCAACGACACAATTGATTTCAGTGTCATGATTTATTAGTAAACAAGATTGAACTGGTTTTTTGACATTTTTTTGAATTTTCTTTGCTTTATCTAACTCCTAACATGTCTCTGACTTTTTGTTCTTGTTTTTAGGCTAATTGGGTTTTGCAGGTTGGACGATCAAAGTTGAAGTGAAGTAGCATTCTCATCTTTAAATCTTATGATTGTAGCAAATTTTTTGATGCTTTTGGGCAATTATAACCCATTTTTATGCTTTTCATTTTATTATTTAAGACCACACTAATTTTCAATTGGGCCTTAAAAAGAACCCTCAAATGGGACTAAAATTGAACCTTCACTTCATCAATTTACTTTGAGTTTAAAATTGAACATAACAACTGAACACTTCGTTTGGTGCATAAAATGAACTCATCTTAGCTTTAGGGGTTAAAATTAACTAGTGTTTTCTATGTTTTGTGATTTACATCTTTGTTATTGAATGTGTATGCACTTCTCTCACACCACTCAGTGATCTTGAGAATCAAAAACATTCCTTAACACTTTGTATAATCACCCACATCATTCAAATTGGATTAAAATGAACCCCATGCCAACGTTGGGAAAAGACGTGGTGTGTGTTCTCTCCTTGCTTCATGCGAACTAGGAGATTGAACTACAAATGTACTTCCTTTTGTTTATCTTTAGAGGGCCTGCCTCCCCGCTTCGAACAGAGGGAACAACCCAAGCGATAATGAGCTAAAGCCAAGTTCTTTCAAGTCACTATATAAAAATGTGTTTCTGACGAAAGTCATAAACAAGAAGTGCAAATGTGTCATACCAACAAATGTCACCCTTAGTATCCATGTGATATTCTAAAATATCTTCTTAAGAAGAGACTGGGAGGCCTCTTGATTCACCATAATCTTGAGCTAATCTTGCCACACGTATGGCTACATCGTATGAAATCCCTTATTACAAACCAATTGTTTAGAAGCCAAAAACCTTTATGCTTGCTGGTGTAGGAATGGTTGTTTTGAAGCTGCCCCACATTTTACTATTCAATTGTCGAAACAAGAAAATCCTTAGGATCTTCGGATCTTCAAGATTTGAGATTTGGTGGTCTCAGAAGTGTGTGTAATGGAGGGGAGGTAGTGTCGCCAAATCTCTATTTGTTCGCACTGTCTTAGTGTTTGGAGAAATCCAAGTGGGGATTCAACAAGTAGTATCTTCTAAACCTAAGGTTGTAAATGCTTGTGAGCCAATTTAACACTTTGCTTGGTTCCAAAACATTGAAAACAAACATCAACACAAGTCTTTTCAAAATTTCAAACCCTTTGGTCTAAATATGGATATCCTTTGACAAAACCTTGATATTAATGCTTTTCCTAAGAATTTATTCTTAGAGGCTTCTAAGTATTTTGGTTTACATCTTAATCCATATTTCCCAAAGTTAACATAGGCAACTATGGCTTGAACTTCATCCTTTTCACAAAATGGATCTTGTGAAATTTATGATGTTTTTGACGTAGGCATTTAGTTTGAACTTAATAAAGACAAGTGTTTGTGGTAAAAGAAACTCGCTTAAGCAAAGATAAATTGAAAAATTGAACCCCACATGACTATTTGGAGACCAATCGCTCATGTGGAACAACTCGACCTTGAAGGTGCTATCATTCAACCAAACTTTGAAATAATTGAGGGAGAACAAACTGACAAAATTAGTAGTTTGAGAAGTTTCACTTTTGAAACAAAAGAAACACCCAATCAGTGGAGAAATGTAGCAACACTCTTAGATGAAGAAGAGGAACAAGCAAATATTGTGACTGGAAGACCCATATTACCACCACCCGCATGACAATAAATATCCTCTTTTCTTCCATAAATGTTAACTTCTCTAAATGATCTCATGCAAAATCAAAATCCCCAAGAGAAGGTTTACATGCCGCTATTTCAAACTTAGACATCATAGTTCAAAATACATTAGAAGACATATCCAAAAATAGTAATGCAATAGGAAAAAATTGGCAACAAGGTTTTATAGACTTATCCTGATGAATAATCCAGACATGTATGCTCAATACAAACCCCTCATTTAAGTCAAAAAATTGGTCTTTTAAACAATCTTAGGCTTGTCTTAAATGATCTCATGCAAAATCAGAATCCCCAAGAGAAGGTCTATAGGTCATCACTTTAAACTTAGGCATCTTATTCCAAAATCTCTCAAAAGACACCTTTTAGCACTTCATCAAAACATAACTAGGTTGGTATACAACTTCTACAAATTTGCTTCAAGGAACAACCCAAACATGTATGCATTCTTTTATTCAAAACCCTGGTCTTTTTCACCATCTTGAACTGATCTAAAACAATGGGTCTTTAGGATTTGAAAAACTTTAGAGGTCTAGCATGTTTCTCACTACCTTGGTCTTATCACGCAAAGGTTCACTTTAAGTCAACATTGGGTCAAACATTTCCTCCACCCCTTCATCAAAATTCCATCCTTCACTCCACCAAACTTTGCAAAAATTTTGAATACACCAACACTTTTTGACTTCAACATCTATCAAATCAACCCCTAACTTAGCTACTTTGTATGATGAAACCTTTTCCATGCAGCTGGTTAAGTTAGTTATCATCTTTGAACTCGTTCATCTTGAAGGTGATGATTCTACCCTAAATATTTCCAAGTTCTTCAACATCCTTTATCTAAACATCAAAACTTCAAACTTAAGTCAAAAGTGTTGTCCCAAAACAGTTGGAAAGAGTATTCCCCATATCATTCATCTTTTCATCTCCCATTATCACCATTGCTTCAAAAATACTTAGAGCCTCCCTTTACCTAGATTTGATTCAACTAGAGAGTTCAAACATTACAAATCTCAACACAACTCTCCTAGAGGTGACCCAAAATTTATGGTAAAAATGAGATCACAACACAAGAGAATCATGGAGAAAACCAAAGTTACACTTACCTCAAGTGATCCAAATCCTCTAGAATTTGATATGAGAAGTCACGTTACTCCATCACAACAACCTTCATCACCATCAGGGCCATATGAGATAGAAGACATCACGAACAATCCATTTGGACTTACTAGGGAAGAAATCATGGAGCATCAAGCCTTAGAGAACATAGTTCCCCATTCCCCATATTTTGTTGCACAATCATTGACACAAGGCTCGACGTCATCCACTATTCCAACAACTCCATCCCTAGGGCTAAATCAAACATCAACACCTAGTATTGCAGCTAGTCTTGCTAAGGACTTTGGCCATACTCTTCCATTTGAAAGCAACACACTTTGTGGGTACCCTTGAAACCAATCCTTCATCCCAAACAACCACTTGGACACCAGCATTTGGTGCTCCTCCCATTCTCAAAGATTCCAAACAACCATATAAACCACTTACACTTCATTACTCAACAACAAATTCAACATATCGAGGACACCCATCTTCATCCATACCTACAAGTACCACAAGTGTGCCTAACATCCCGCAGAGTAGTGTGGATCAAATATCACACGTAGACCCAAAATGGCAGGGAAGTATCATCATGCAAAATCAACCTTTAACACCACATGGGACATCTTTATCCAATCCTCCCTTGGATACATCAAACACAACAGTTGTCCAAAACACATCTATCCCGCCTATCATCAATACACATCAAAACAATCCCTTGGTAACAAACCCCATCAACCAAGGTAATACATTGACTGCATCTGAAACACAATGGAATATCCAAAACATTAGTCAAGGGAACCCTTTCAATCAATGGACCCAAGGTCATAATGTGCCCTTAACATCACAAAATATTACAATTCCATCCTCATCTTTTCCATTTGTCCCCCAAGTCATGCAAAATAAAATGGGACCTAAAACTTACATTCCTCCACCCCAATCCACTATCTTACAAGGAATGTTGAACCAAGGGAACTCTCAACCTCTCATTAGCAATCCACTACCCACTCAAAACATCACCACTCCAAACCCATCACAAATGTCCCAACAACCACCTGATCCTACATTACAAGTGCATGCCTTAGCTTTATAGCAAGAACAACAAGCTTATAAAAAAGTCATCCAACAACAAGAAGAAGAAGAAGCAGCCTTAGCAAGACAACACCAACAACAAGCAGACTTAGCAGCACAACAAGAAAAACAACAAGCAGCCTTAGAAACACAACAAGCAACCTTAGCACAACAACATCAATCCCATCAAGCAACCTTAGTAGCACAAAAACAACAGTAGGCCCAACATCAAGATCTAGTAGTGCAACAACAACATCAAGCTCAACAAGCAACCCTTGCAGTTCAACAACAAGTCTTACTAGCTCAATAGTATTCCCAACAACAACAACAAAGTTCCTATTATAACCCTCAACAACACATCATCAATACAAATCCATTAGGAACATATACATCAACCCCTCAATCACCTTCATAGAATCTTACACCACCATACACCCCATACAACACCTTATCATATCATAACTCATCCATCATCCCAACATATGTTCCTCCACCAAACCTGCAAGATGATATAGCATCACAACTTAAGGCATTGTCACAAGAAATGCAGGACCTTCATATGGGCAAGACAAAAAAGCCCCATACACAGGACTTATGTCCCTATCCATTCAATCAAAACACCGCAATGGTACCATTTCCTCCCAGCTTTGAAATCCCAAAATTTGATAAATACAAAGGGAGAGGAAGTCTTGTAGACCATGTCAAATAATTTAACATCATGTGTATGGAGGTTGCTTACAATGATTCTTATTTAATGCACCTCTTTCATCGAAGTCTAATAGGTCCTGCCATGGATTGGTTTTCTCAACTACCTCCCGGTATCAAAACTTTTCAAGAAATTACTGATAAATTCATAGATCATTTCTCCTTTAATCTTGACATGGATGTAAGCCTAGAAGAATTGTATACTCTTAGACAAAAAAAGGAGAATATTTCGCTAGTTTCTTACAACAGTGGAGACAAATAGCTAGTAAGAGCAAGTGGCCTCTTCCCGATGAATAGCAAGTGGGGATCATCATAGAAAATCTAGATATAGATCTATCCTTCCACTTGAAAATGCAGTGAATCACATCTTATAATGAGCTTGTCCCTAGGGCCCTTAACATCGAGATAGCTTTAATCTCATAGGGAAATACCCAAGCTTACAAATACAATCTCACATCAACTAGTTCAAATGACAAGCCTGTGTCTGGGCTAAGAACAAAAAGGTAAAAAATGATAGTGTGGTAGATGCTAAGGTAGTCTTAAGTGCTCCTAGGCTAAAAAAAAATCAAGTTGCTAACATTCAACCAACCGTGCAACAAAAAACACCCCCTCAGATCAATCAAATCAATAACACCAAAACACAACAACGATGAACTCCTAACAAGAACAACTATCTGAAACACAAGTACATGCAATTTTCGGAACCCATTGAAACCATCATGAAGAAACTGGTAGATTTAAATCTGATAATGCTTCCCAGCTTGGAAAACTACCAAGAACCATAAGAGAAACCATCCTAGTACAACGAGAACGATCTTTGTGACTTTCACAAAATAAAAGGACACAAAATGACAAACTGCATGCGGCTGAAAAAATTTATCCAAGACCTTATAGATAATGATACCATATCTATTGAAGTATCAGCTAGTAACCGGGATCTTAAGATATACAAGAACCCTATGTTGGATCATAGCAAAGCGAACAACACTAGGAAGGCTAAAGATTACACAAACGTGCAACATACCTATTCTAATGTGGTCGCTTCATGTGATAGTGTTATTACTGTCATCACCATCAAAGAGCATAGTGCACAATGTGGAGTCACCACATGACATGGTAAGGTCACCATCCAAGGAGTCCCATCTCAACCTAGGGCACACCCAACTCAGCCAACAACAAGCACTAGCAAGTATAATATCTTAGATCAACTTAAAAGGACCCCACATAGATTTCTATCTTGAAACTATTAAGGCCATCCCCCGCACATAGGGAAATCCTAGAGGAAGCTCTGTCTATGTCATTCATTCCCGAGGATATAGATACCGAACAATTTCAAGCTATGATAGGCCATATCACTAATCATCTCCTCACCTTCTCAAAACAAGACCTATTGTCGCAACCATCTCATAACCGCGCTTTACACCTTGAGGTTATCATTCATAAGAATAAGATTAAAATAGTATTAGTAGATGGAGGTGTTGGTCTAAACATTTGTACCCTCCAGTTAATAAAAAATATAGGCTATTCAAAGGGTACTATTGAGAAGACAAAAAGCACCACCATTAGGGCATATGATGAACAAGAACGAGTATCACAAGGAATCATTTCACTACCCATCCAAGTGGGCCCCCTCAATGCAGAAACTACATGCCAAGTGTTAGACCTAGATCTTCCCTATAACTATTATCTCTTAAACTTGCACCTGAATTGAGTTGTGAAACTCAATTAGCTAGATAAACATGGGAGCATTCTCGGGTTGTAGGTTACCCGAAATGAGAACGAACCTCTGAATAGGCCGACTTCCTAGCTGGTAATATCACCTAATCTATTGATTTGTTTTTTAAGGAAAATGGAGAAGGAATAAACTTAAAATGATAAAAACAAAACTAATAAACACTATATCCTATGGTGATACACCTAACTGGTAAAGACCTGAAAACTTCAGAGGACATACACTTGCTTCTCAATTAATGAAAACAAAACACTTACATAACTTATCTTAGTAAGTTTATGCATAAATATTTCAAAAAAAGGCTTAAATTCACCTATCTTTCAGAAGGGAAAGGTTATTTTCACAATCTAAAAGCTATGTGGAATCTTTAAACACAGTTTCCAACCTGCATAAAATAACTTTGTAGAAAAGGCATAAAATGTGAGACAAAATTACAAGGATGTTAAAATACCTCACATGTGATTTGATCAATCACTTTAATAACACACAACACAGAAAGAATAAGAGGGAAAAAAGCTTCAAGTACTGATATTCAAGGTCCTTTCTGAATTCATGTCTAAGATGAGTTACAAAAGATGCAAGAAAAACTCTGCCAAGGGTGATCCCACAATAGTGGTTTACAATTTTTGGCCAAACTGGACACTTAAATTATTTTTTAAACTAAATCTTCACATTCAGGCACCTATAGCAGCTAAACTATGAGGAATTTGAAGATGATGCAAACTAGAGTCTCATCACATTTTGTCTATAGATTCTAAAAATATTTTTTTCAAGATTTTTGGAATCAGATTGCACTTCTTTTTCCATCTCCCATGAAAACTAGTTTTTTTTCAGAAAACAACATTTTTAAAAAGTGATGCACACCGTATAATGCATAACTTTTTTTCCATGAAGGATAAAATTATAATTCTTTCGAATTTAGATTTGTAACTCTGATATCTAGTGCTTCCACTTGGTTAGATAGTTTTTATTGAATATTTTTTCTTAAATAAAGTTTCAAAGTCAAACTAATTACAATTCAGACATAGTGCAATTGTATAACGCGTAACTTTTTTTGTATATATCGAAATTCTTTTTTTTTTTGTTGGATCAAGGACTTCAATATTTGGTAGACTCATATTTTTCAAATTTTTTTTTGATAATCTGCTATTTTTCCATATGTGCAAAACATAAACCTTCATTTTCAATGAAAAACCTATGTTTAATAAAACTAAAAAAACAAGTACATAATAAAACCAAAACATCTTAAAATTATATTCTTTGGATAGCTCGTTTTGAGGACTACCTGATTCTAGTTCGGTTTGTGAAGATTCCTCCATTTTCATCCTCAACCCGAGCTTCGAAGCGTAAAAAATAGGTTTTTTTTTGTGAACGAGGTCAAAAATCAAGGAAAAGGGGGGTTCGCTAGAACTAGAGGGGTTCTAGCGAGCCCCCCTCAATATGAATTTTCCTTTTGTTTTTTAGGCAGGAAATGTGGGCCTAGTAATTAAATAGGTTCGTTTGAACCCTAGTTCAGTCGAACCCCTCTTTGGTTCGGTCTAACTTATAGGTTCATTCGAACCCCTAAAACCATTTTTTTTGCCATGGGGTCATTTTTTCTCAGTTTTCCTTCCTCCATCAAATTGTAAACCACTATTGTGGCTTCACCCCCAAAGGACCGTCAAAGTCACTAAGTCTGAATCTGCACAATTAGAACTAACTCAAGAATGAGTTACAAAAGTGACTAAGTAATCAAGCTCCAAACAGTTCCACTAAAAAAGGCTCTAGAAGCATCTTGGGTAGGATGCAACAATAAACCCCAAATTTAGCATGTAAATCTATCTCCAAAAGTGATCAATAAGGTTGAAATGGTCAATTTTGACCAAGTCCTCCATAAAGGTAAGCTAAAATCACTCCAAGATGCTCTCAAATGTGTTTTTAAAAGGTCAAAACAACCTTCTAAATCCTTGGCATATGTTTTCCAACTATATCAACCGCTCCTATATGCTCTCCAAGATCATAACTCAAAGCGTATCTCTCTTCCTCTCATGACTTGGTCTTGTGAACATGTGCTCCTATTTGAATTTAAAAGATGATGACTTAAACTAAATTATTTATAAATCATCATTTAGAATTAATCATTTACAATATAAAGTAAATGCAAAAATAAAAGATTTCCACCTCCATGTATTGGTATAGACAAAAGTGAAAGGAATTACTAAGTCAAAAATTGACTTAGTCATGTCTAAGTCATCTTTCATACTTCATGCCTAATTTACAAGGAAAAAGCAAAAAGCTACAAGGGTATTAGTTGCAATGTATTTTTATTAAAAAGACAAGGCAGAAAATATGAAGTCTCCATCATGCCTTTTAGGTTTCACAAAACCTAAAACAAAACAAAGGCAAAAGAAACATTTCATTAAGTTTGAAGCTTCATGAAGAAGTTGAAGCGTCGCCACTATGAGGGTTTTCTGGAGTTTCAGAGACTTTTGATGGATTTTGTGGCTATATAGAGGCATCAACCTGTATCTTTTGTTGATTTTTCCCCAGATAAACACTTTGGTAAGCATTTTTAGAAGTAATTCTAAATGAAAACTTTATGTCTGTGACTTTTTAGGCCTCAAAGGCCACAACATGTATTTTTTTCCATTCTTAATGCTTCTTCTTTTTATATCTCTGTGACTCTTTATTCACTTGGCTGGGCCATCATGAGGGTTTTTGGAGCTCTGAAAAAAGTGATTCCAATAGAATATTTTTCATTCACAGAGGGTTTCTTCGACATATCTCATGCAAAAAATAAAACCCAGCTCGGGTGAGCTTCTTATGAACACAACCTTATGTAATTTATTTTTTTCTTTTGTATAATAAAGATTATTCAAGCTTTGTTGAAGCATTCATGATTAAAAATAAATAAAATTGTAACCTACAAAGAAATGAAATTCGAGCCTGAGCCATTATTAGAGGATTTTGCTTGCTTCAATACTCGATAATTTTTCTTTTTATCAATGATTTTGCTCTTCCTAGCCACCATACTTTTTTTGTATTTGCTATCACAACTTGGCCTTTTTACTTCATGGCCACTAGGGTTTGGTTTTGTTTTCTAGGCTACGGCCATTCTTTATTCACTACAGATATGATTCCATTCATTTTGCAAATTCTGAGGTAAAACCCCTGTTGGGTTCATTCATGAATTTTCTTGTGGCATTCTTATGAGATTATATTCTCAAATTCTGGATTTGCACTCATTTGACTCAAAAACCTAGGGTTTCTGAGTCAAAGGTTTTTTCTATAATCTTTATACATTTCCAACTAGAACTTCATGGCTTTGCTTCTATAAAAATTTGAGGGATTTATTAATGTTCTTTTTGAAGGTTTGAATTTTCCATGATGAGAGTTCAACTTTGTAAATGCATTTATACTCTTGTATTGTGTAATACGCTTCACCCACGGTTTATAACCATGCTACTGTATATGAACTGTCCATGTAAGACTTTCTTTAACTAGCATGGTGAAAGGTTATTTATCTTGAAGTTGTCCTTTGTTGCCTTGCTATCCATGTAAATTTAAATTCTTTGTAGTATACCTTACTGATGTCTTTATGTAGCTATCACAGTCATGATCATTTCCCAATATGTGGGTTGTGCATTTGTCATCATACCTGCCACTATTTGTGTTATTGTGAGTTACCTTCTTGATAGCACTATAGGGTAACACCTAGTCTCCTTTATGGATATTGAACATGTTATCATTTGTGAAGGATCCACTGTCATTTGAAACTCTTATAGCTATAATTGAATATTTCCTTGTAGGATATCTTTAACATTATCTCCATGACTATAGCTTATGTCTATAATCATTACTCATGGCCTTCACTACAATGTATTTCATTGCCCACATTCACACTTAGCACTAAACTATGAATTAATTTTATGGTCATCTGTGCATTATTTATGAGTTTCCTTTATAGCACTACAGATCTGAAGTTGTCCTTGAAACATTCCCTTGAGATTATGATTCAATGTCTTTATCATCATGCATTAAATTATATATGGCAACATTTTGACTATGATAACTTAACATTATCAACTTCACTTTGACAGTCACTCCTTAATGATTCATGTTTGTTAATTACATGTCACTTATGACAGTGACCCATAACTCACTGCCATGAATGATGTGTAATTGAAAATCACAAGAGATGAACTTCTTCATTGTCTTCCTATGCTACTCCACTATGCATTGTGCATTCTTCATGATGATTGTTTTCAGCAAGAATGATGTTAAATATTATAGCAATAAATGATGTGAATCATGATGTAAATGAAGCATTTTATGTTACCAATTCATAATCATGTTGATATGATGACTTTCAATAATGTATTTCCCTCTTAAATAAGCTCGAATGGGCTCATTATCTAATAACTCAACATGCCAGGCTCAACCCTTGTGGGAGCCTCATTTTAACCCACATGTTGTAACTTGATGAAAAAAATCGGCAACATTACTTTTCCTGTATCTGCACATGAAGCAAACAAGTTAGAAAAACATGGCATGTTTTAGGTGTGTTTGATGACTTTGATGGTTTTCTGAGACACCTAAAGTATGCATTGCTTATTTAATGCATTTGGAGATCATTTTATATGTGCATAGGTGTTTGTTCATGTAAGGTTTGAAACTTTTCATTGCTTAGAGTATTGCTCTAACACCATTGCTATTGTCGGATGCAAGAACTAGTAGCAACCTGGAGCTAAGAGGATACAGACAACTCAAGGAAGCAACAACACAAGATGACACAACCAAAACTAGTCATTCTTAGGCAATAACTGGTTTTCCTCCTTATATGCACATTTCCTTTATTTACCTATTCATGTATCTGTATTGAATAAGTATATTCAATCTCATGGCTTGTGTGAGATAATGTTTATTTATACATTCAATAAAGATTACTACTCTATTCATAAAATATTTGTGTAAATCCTTCTTTTGTTACATACACTTGTATGGATGCAATAATTTGTAAAAATGTAATCTTTTTCAATTATTTTATTTATGCAATTGAATGTAATGAAGGAAAGATTTAAAATCTACCTTTTATCAGTTTAAAATCAACAAGCTCTACCTAATTGAGCTATAGGTGAAAATATGGTTACAATAACATCCTACTTGGCCGACCATGGATCCATGCCGTAAAAGTTGTAGCTTGAACCTACCATCAATGTGTCAAGTTTCCTTTCGAGGGTAGAGAAATTACTATCCATGGAGATCCTGAGCCTTTTTACTATTGCAAGATTCTTGAGGCCAAGTTTTATAAAATCCCCCAAATACCAAAGAATGACGAAGGGCCTACACCTTCTACCTCATTTGTTGACTCATCATCCCTTGCATCTACCTTTGAAATGAAAGCACTGATTGTGTAGAGCATACTCGACATCAAGGCAATGATCTAAGATGATGGTTGTGGAAATTATAAGCTAACGAATGATACTTTTTTGTTGGGAAATTTGCCTCTTTCTCACAAATATCATGGGAAACCCACACCTAGCAACATTGTCCTGGAAACTATCAAAATGGCAGCCACACCTTCACCAAATGGGGGGACATGAACAAAGATGTTAATGAGGAAAATATCTCTAAATTGCTATATCAAGACGAAAGAAATGTTCTTGTTCTTCCCATGGAAGATGATAACAAAGGATTACAACTAATGAAGGGCATGGGTTATACCTTGTCTATTCCTTCAACTTGTGAGTAACCTTTACACACAAGCCTTTCCTTATTCCTTACCACTTCTCCATTCTCATTTAGTTTTTTTTCGAACACCCACTTAGATCTAATTATGTTCTTATTTGTAGGTGTTGGGACAAGTTCCCAAGTCTGATTCTTCTCAATATACATAAGTTCTTCCATTTCCTTCATCCAATGTTCATCTTTGCATGCCTCAATCACTATATTAGGTACAAATTTGGAAAGTAAACACAGATTTACCTCTTCTTCATTAGATCTTCTTCTTGTCAACACACCTTTGCTTTTGTCTCCAATGATCTATTCTTCAAAATGATTTCTCTACACATACTTAGGGGTTTTAGGGGTATTTTCGGAGCTTCTTCCTCTTCATCCAGTACTTCATGTTCCTTAGCATTTTCTTCTTCTTCTTCTCTACAAGAAATTTTATCTAATTCATATCCATCTATCACTACTAAATTCTGCAAATCTTCATCAACTTTGGCACTTGCACTCTCAACAATCTTTCTCAGTATTTTGTTGTAACATTTGTAAGATTTGATTTTAGTAGAATATCTAAGGAAGATACCTTCATCATACCTTGCATCAAACTTTCCTATGTTTTCATCATCTCTTATGATATAGCATTTGCTTCCAAACACTCTAAAGTACTTGATAGTAGGTATCCTTCCATGCCACAATTCATAGGGAGTCTATTTTGTTTGGTTTTGCTTGAACTCTATTAAGTATGTAAACAACAATATGAATTGATTATCTCGAGTAGGCTTTTGGTAGGTTAGTTTCTTTCATCATAATCCTTGCAGCTTCTTGAATAGACCTATTCTTCCTTTCAACCACTCCATTTTGCTGAGGAGTCCTAGGGGCAGACAAGTACCTCTTTATGCCATGTTTCTCACAAAACGTGTTAAATTAATTGGAGGTGAGTTCTCTACCTTTTTCGGACCTCAAACATTTGATCTTGAAATCCATCTCATTCTCAACCATAACTTTAAATGCTTTGAATCTATATAGAGCTTCATATTTTTCTCTAAGAAAAGTAACCCATGTCATTCTAGAATAATCATCAATCAAAAGCATGAAATTCATGTCACCTTGAAGACTTCTCACTCTTGTTGGACCACACAGGTCTGTATGCACCAATTC
>VDFB02173690.1:0-12070 GCA_007258455.2 Sequoia sempervirens
AATGGTTAGAAGGCCGCAGAAAATATATTAATTAAAAAAGATTAAAGAATTTAGGCAAACATATTCAAATAACTAAAAGATAATGAAAATGATGAATAAACCATCCCCCGCAAATCAGATGTGAACATATTAAAAAACTGTCCTCCGTAGAAGAATACACTGCAATGTTATTTGGTTCATGATAATCCATGCACCAGATCATACTCATATTATAAGAAATGCTTCTCTACACTAGAATATTATTGCAGAGTCTATCCACCATAAGGAAATGCATATCTTAAGAAACACCTCTTCACACTACAATATTATTTTCTTAGTAACAATCTATCAACTACACCCATGGCATATCCATCTATGGCTTCAATATATGTTCTTCGCCATTCCTTTTTCAGGATAAGGACTCCAAACAGCCCCCAGAACCCAGCAGCACAGCTTGCCATCCAACTCACATACCAATACCATGGTATTTCGCTTCCCTCTTCCTCCTCTTCATCTTGGAAAACTGGTCTCATACTTGCAGATGAATTGTGGTCACAACTACATGATCTGTTGTCAACTGGAAACCCACACAGACCGGGGTTCCCTGAAAAGTAAGTGGAATTGAATGTGGAGAATTGACGCCCTGTTGGGATTCTTCCACAAAGCATGTTGTTGGATACAATGAAGAAACTCAAAAAGGAAACTAGTACCATCTCACCAGGGATTCTTCCATGTAATTTATTATTCGAAAGATCCAATGACTCTAACTGCTCGAGCAAGCCAAAACTTATTGGAATCTCTCCTGTAAGACTATTACCTGACAAATTCAGAACATGTAAACTTTTCAGGTTGCCAATTTCTGAAGGAATGTCACCTGATAGCTGATTTGAAGAAAGATCGATGGCAGTTATGAGTAAAAGAACAGAATTCACATAGTATAGGTTCAATCCTTTATTGATCAGTTTGATCTCTTCCTTATAATAATAAGAACGACCATTATAGGAGTGACCATGCAAGACTTCCGATCCTCCCGTTTCTCCATCCATCATAGCTGTCAAATTCCCCAACTGTGGTGGGATAGCACCAGTCAAATTATTGTGGGAGATATCTAAAACATGGAGACTTGAAAGATTGCCTAATGCATGTGGAATCCACCCATGGAATTTGTTTGACCTCAAAACAAGTATCATCAAGTCAGAAAGCTGTCCTAACCAAAGAGGTATCTTCCCAGACAAGAAATTATTGGCCACATCTAAAATCTGCAACTTTAAACAGTTTTGGACACCAGATGGCAAGTTTCCTTTAAGCATGTTGTCACTGAGATGAAGCTTTTCAAGTTGGCGTAGCCTTCCTATCTCTGATGGAATCTCTCCACTCAAATTATTGTTTTCCAGATTTAATCTTCTCAGGGCTGAGCAGTTGGTAATGCTTGATGGTATTTTGCCTATAAAGTTATTTTCTGATAGATCCAAATCCTGAAGATTTTGCAGAAGACCAATGGAAGTAGGGATACCACCTCCTAAATCGTTTTTAGAGTATGACAAGAACTCCAGCATGGGAAGAAGCAAGCCAATGTCCGCTGGGATGACACCGGTGAATCTATTCTGGGACAGGTCCAACAGTTCCAAGTCTGGTGCAGGCACAGAAGGAATGAGAAGAGAACCCATCAACATATTATTATGCAAGTCTATCCCCATATAGTAGCTAATAGCAAAACTGGAGGGGAGTTCACCTTGCAAGTTATTGTCTGACAAGTAAAAAACTCGCAAAGATGGAAGGTCCCCAACCCAAGATGGAATGTTAACCATAAAGACTGTTGTTGGCGAGATTCAAAAACCCCAAACTCAATTGTGTTGAAAGGAATGCGGGAAAGGGACCCCCAATATTACAAGAACCCAATTCCAATCTTTCAAACTGCATTGGAGGTATCCATTCGGGCTCAATTTGAACAGTCAATTTATTGTTCGAAAGACGCAGCTCAACAAGCCTCTTAGCATTTTCAAAGAAATGGAGAAAATAGTAACCTTCTAAACTGTTGTTAGAGAGATTAATTCTAGAAATTCGAGGCAGACGTCCAAGAGAAGTGGGAATGCTACTGTTAAGCTGATTGTTATCTAGATAGAGCTCTTCCAAAGAGGAAATCATACCTAGCTCAGAAGGCACCTTGCCGCTCAGCAGATTATTAGAGAGCCTAAGATAAGTCAAGGATGAAAGCAAACCAATTGAAGCTGGAATTTGTCCATTCAATGAGTTGCGATTAAGATCAAGGTATTGAAGAGCAGAAAGATTTCCAATGCAAGGTGGCAAACTTCCACTGGAAGACCACAGAGAAAATCTAGTAAGGTGGGGCCAACCTTCACATAACAAAATTTGGCTTATATTTCCAGTTATTTCGTTGTCAGCCAACATAAGCTCTTTCAGATGAGGCAAATGGGAGACACTTGCAGGGAAAGGACCCGTTAGGTAACAGTGATCAAGACAAATGGAGACTAAAGCAGTCATATTTCCCAACCACGATGGCACTGTGGAAGTAAAATAGTTCCAACTAAGTTGGAGATTGGAGATGGAGATGAGGTTCTGTAAAGCATTGGGGATGTGCCCGAACAAAGCACAGAATTTGAGGTTAAGGTGGCGGAGATTATGGAGCCCAGAAAGTGGAGGTTCCAATTGCTCCCCCGTCATATTCATTTGAACCCCTTGAAGTGACAAATGCCTTAACCCCCGCAGATTCTCCGTCCACTCCAATCTCGAACTGTACATAGGTCCACAGTAATAGAAATCATAGCCATTCTCTTCGTAATCTGTTATAACCAATCTTGAAAGATCTACAGCTTGGAGGTTGGAAAGATTCCCCAGCTGCCATGGAATTCTACCATCCAGATCACTACCAGCACAGGACAAATTGAGGTAAGTTAAGTGATGCAAGGAGGCAACTCCTTCGAGAATCTTACCTTGGAAATAGTTGAAGCTGAGATCCAGATGCTTCAGTCGTTGTAGGCCAAAAAGATCTGAATGTAATAAACAAGGAAAATTTTGGATTACAATGACAAAAAAGCTTAAATTTAAAAACAAAAGGATGTTACAAATTTTTGGAGTATCTTACTTGTGGGTATAACGCCACTCAAGTAATTGGAACTCAAATCCAAATGCTCCAGATGCTTTAATTTGAACAAAGCTGGAGAAAGTCTACCACTTGTCTGGTAATCTATATAGTTCTCTGGTAAAATATAAAAAAAGCTGGAAAGATGAAGTTTGATGACATGGGATGTCTCTCTGCTGCATTCAACACCACGCCACTCACAACAATTAAGTCCATTCCATGAACTAAACCTAAGTGAAGGATATAACTCATTCTTGAAAGCAACAAGGGCATCTCTTTCCTCCCTTAAGCACACAACGTTGCAACGGACCATTACCCAACACCATGTCAGGACACTAAACAAATATATCATCACCCTCAAGTATCTCTCCATCCTAAAAAAGTAGCGGATTCACCTGCGACCACATGGATAACATATTAAATTGAAAATATTAGTATTATGATTATATACAAACACTGAAAAGAATAATGGAACTAAATATAAAGTTTAGTGCAATGAGTGGGAGAAAGTTAATTGCATTAAAAATTAAACAATTATGAAAATTTAAAATTAAACTAATTATAAAAGATCTGTAATATGATTGTTTATATGAAAATTATATATAAACAATACAATCATATAAAAATAATAGAAATCTTAAAAAATAATAATAGACTTTGATTGTGATAGACTTTGTCGTGGCTCCGTGAATATCTAGCATTCAACTACCGCCATTTGACTGATTAAAAGAAAAAGACTTCCATGGTAGAAGGGCAGGAAATAAATTTGCAATTTATCACCTCTTTCAAAACTTCCATAGAAGAAAAGGGTCTGGTAAAGAATTCTAAGGGTGGGAACCGAAGAAAAAGAAATGGACATGTAAGTCAAACCATCATAAATGACTTTGAGTGGCGTTCAGTCAAAGTTGAGCAAGTAGAAGCTGAACTAAAAGAACAGGAAAATGAAGTTGTTTGTTTAATAATGGACCCATGGGTTTATATTTAGAATGGGGAAAATGCACAACTTAGAACTATTTTTTTGTTTTGTATTTATTTTGGTTAGTTTATTTATAGGTAATGGAAAATATATATAATATATTTTTTGTATAGTTGGTATATAATTGTATTTTCTTTAGAATTTATTTCAGGTTAGATATACAATTGTGTAAATGACTTAAGTCATATAGTCAATTGTGAAAATAAGCACCAAACCTTTAGAATTCAAAATTTATATTGAGAGTCAACCTTACCCTTCCCTATTTGACCATTATGTATTGACTAGACATGTAAGACATTTTATTCATGACCCTTATAGTTGCATTTCAAAGGGTAATCCTAGTTCATTTTCGATATCTCCTAAAATCAAGTACCCAAAATGGAATTTGAAAAGAGCTCATTCATGCTATAAAGGTTAGCAAGAAGTGGGAAGATGTTAAAGACGTGAACTGGGGGGACCTTCCTTAGATGAAGGTAGCATCAACCCTATTAGGTAGGATTTTCCTTCATTCTGCACTCCATCAACAAGCAAGGAAAAGAGCAAAATATTGAAATTGAGCCCTAGAGAAAGCAAGTAAAAGGGAAGTTATTAAGCACAAAAAATTAGAAGAAAATGAATTTACCCATCACTCTTTGTTCCAAGCTAAGGAGTGTGGGTTGTCTCATCCTCTTAATAACCAAATTTGATCAATTATGTATGAGGACAACTAGAAACTCCAAGAAATTAATTGACATAGAGGCAAAAGTTAAAGGGGACAAAGAATAGAAAGGAAACCCATTTTAGGGAGACATTGAATATTGTACCTAAATTACAAGTCAGTTTTATGGAGCTTTATGACTTCAATTCAATTATAGAGTACCATATATGAAGGTAACTCCATATGAAATTATAAGTGGGTTGTATGTTCTATACATATATAAATTAGTCTTAGCAATGTGCTTTATTTAGATCCTCTTACTGTCATTTTGTTGTTAGTTTAGGGTATATTGTTGTTGGCTTAAAGCCTTGGTGTTGGAAAACTCTTATATCAATTCATGTTTGAAGTATCCTTGTTTACTTCTAAGCTTCAATGGTAAATTTATGCTCATCATTATACAAGGGTTTGGGCCCTTTCAAAAGCCCTCCTTCACCACCTAATCTAAAAATCATAACATTTTTGCATGTATCCTTATACAAGGCATCCACTACTTGTTGGCTTGTTATTTCTAGTCTTTTTCTAAGAAATCAACTCACTATCCTTATAGGGTTTGATAGAAGGGACAAATTATACTTGTCACATGCAAGTTACTCAACCATACAACCAAGTTTTCATGAAAAGATATACATATAAATTCACAAGACTAAAAGTGAATATTTACAAATTTATAAAGAATGCATCTACTCAAACATAATAGGTCTAACATAAGCTAGATTTGTAGGTCCAATATCGATCTTACATTTTTAGAAGTAACTCATAATGATATGTAGTGACTTATATTTTAAAGAATTTTTTTAAGCATCACTAAATTTCTTGTACCTTGATCTTCACAACATATCTACATAAAATTTCCAACTATCATTGTTCTTCATTTCCAAAGCATAGTACATTTATCATTCCTATCTCTTTAATCTAAGGAAAATGCTAAATTCTTATTTTTATTATTTATTTACCCTATATTTATGTAAAAGAGATTGTATTCTCCCTTACATTTTGGTGAACCCATCCTCCCTTTTCCCTTTTTAAGTTTTTATTTTATTTATTTTTATTGTTGAATTTTCTAATATGAGGTTAACTTCATTTTTAAAACTTTTCACTCACAACTAATCTTGATTTATCATTATCTTTCTAGGGTTTGTAACTTATGAGAAGAGCTAGTCGCAACCCTAATTTACCTTTGAGATGAAGTTCAAACTTAACCCTCATATAGATTCTTAATATATTTATCAATAATTCTTGTTGAGGCTAATTATAATTAGCAATCTTATTTTGATCATGCTAAATATTTAGATATACAATATCTATCTATTACTAGATAAATATAGACAAGATCTTTCTTTTACTAGATAAATACTTTGTAAAAATCGTCCTAATGACAATTCTCCTTCACAACTAGCAACATCTCTCCATATAATGTATTGCATGATTCACTATTTGGTATTGAGATTCCTCATGTCATTAATAATATAATGCCTCCCTCTAATTCTATGAATAATGCATCCACCTTCTCACATACTCACGCTTCCTCTCCATTGATCTTTTATCCTCTTATCTTGAGGTAGATCCCTTCATTGTTCCTACTTCCCATTCAACCACTTCTATTATGCATTGTTACTTTTCATGTTCCTACTTCTACTATCATTATTACCTCTCCTTTCACTCATCGCATCCCTTCATCCACTAGTGGGCCTTTTCTACTTCTCACCTTACTAGTGCTATCCCTACATATTTTTCTCATATCTTTGCCTCCCACCCTCATAGTGCCACATATTTAACTCTTATTTCCCTCCTCTATATAATACTTCTACTATTAGTCATGCCACTCATACTACCACTATCCCCATCTCCACCCTCAATGCACTATTATTGAATCTCAATAGGGTTGAAAATAAACTTGATTCCATGTGTAGTAATCAATATGATATTACATACACTTGAACAAATTATAAACCTCTTGTATTTGGGGTTGTAACTTGTCTATTCCTTTTGGTTTTTTAGGCACCTTGCTTCAAATTATGCCACAATAAAGGGGATCCCATAATCATTTGCAAGCCTTGTTTTTGGAATGTGTAGATTATTCCTATTACAACAATATCTAAGCAAATTATCCCCTTGCACTCTTAGAGAATATGATTTATTCTATGTTATTCAATAGTTTTCTTCTTTGGATCCTATATCCATCTATTATTTTGAACACTTAACCATTGCAATGAACCATCACCCAACACCATGTTAGGACAATAAACAAATACATCACCCTCCAGTATCTCTCCATCCTAAAAAAATGAGTGGATTCACTGGCAACCATAAGGTTAACATATTAAATTGAGATTACTATTTTTATTTACAAATAATGAAAAGGATAATGGAAGTGAATATAAAGTTTATTGCAATAAGTGGAGATAATGCTTATTGAACATCTACATTAAAATATTGTATTAAAAATTAAACTAATATCAATATGAAAATTTAAAATTAAATCAATTATAAAATATCTATAATATGATTACTTCTATGAAAATTTTATATAAGATAACAATCATATCAAAAAAATATAGAAATATATTTTTTTAAAATTAATATCTAAAATTGAATTGAATTGCATTCAAGATTTGAGTCATAATGCATGATAGAAGAACAAATAGCGTAATGAGATTATATAGGCATGTGGATATCTTCCACTAACATGAAAAACAATATCATTACAAAATATTTTGGAGACTTTATGAAAGATAATTTATTTATAGTTGATAAAAGAATACATTTAACTTTTAGATTTTTTTTTTATATTCAATAAATAGTTCATAAAGATAGACATTTTAACCTTAGTTAAATTTCTTCATAATTCATAAAGATGGCATTTTGATTTCTAATTTTATTTCTTCATAATTAATTTACATTTTAACTTTTAGTTGGATTTTTTATATATTTATTAAAAAGTATATTTTAATTTTGAGTTTAGTTTCTCCATAATTAAAATATTAATATATTTTTGGGTTTGACCTCGCAGTGCAACGATAAGTTGCAAAGGTAGTAGATGCATTGCCATAGGTTTGAATCCCATGAAGTGTTGTGGGGATGGTGGACTAAGGGAGGAGTAGGTGGAAAAGGGTGTTTGCATCAACAATAGCAGTGGTGTTCTTGGTGGTAGTTGCAGAGTCAAAAAAAAGGTGGTGAGGATAGGCGATGGGAGTTGTAGGGAAGGCGCGATACTGCAAAGAGCGCAAAGGTGGGTGTTGTTGCAGAGTTAATAACAGGAGGAAAGAGATGCAGGGGTGAAGGAAGAGTCGGAGGAGAGGAGGAGGAGAGGAAGAGAGGAGTCAAGAGGAGTAAAAGGAGAGGTAGGAGGAGAGGTAGGAGATGAGGAGGAATAAGGAGGAGGAGAGAAGGGGAAGAGAGAAGAGGAAGAGAGGAGGAGACGAGAGAAGGAGGAAGAGGAGAGGAAGGAGTAGAGGAGTAAGGAGGTGGAGAGGAGGAAGAAAGCAGTAAAGGAGGAAGAGGGAGGAGAGCTGAAGGTGGCTAGAACAAAGGAGGAGGAGGAGGAGATATGGAGAGAATATTGGGGATGAGGTCCCCTAAATGTGGCCTCACTGGTTCATAGCTCCAATAGAAAAGTGTTCACCTATCAATATATATATATATATATATATATATATATATATAAAATTTGTTTTTCTTTAGTTCCTCGTACAACACACAAATGACACAATGATATGTTTTAAGTTTGGTTTCATTTAAGTGGAGTGAGAAAAATGTAAGGCTTGAACATGATAGACTTTGTCCTAACTCCATAAATATCTATTATTCCAACTACCGCCATTTGACTAATGAAAAGAAAGACTTCCATAGTAGAAGGGAAGGAAAGAAATTTGTCTTTTTATCCTCTCTTTCAAACTGCCATAGAAGAAGATGGTCTAGTAAAGAATTTGAAGCAATGGTGGGAATTGAAGAAAAAGAACCTAATGTGTGTCAAAGCATCACAGTTTACTAGCATGGTGCAAAACTTAATTAATTTAACCTTGTAGGAAAATGAAACATCTTAACAACTAGGGAGGATTTTCCTGACACCTATGATCAATGCTATCAACAAGCATAACATATTAGGAATAGAAGAGCTTGAAAGGGAGGAAGGTGATTTATTCCCTTACATGGGGGGTTTTAATTTAACACTATAATTGTTAGAATCTTAAGGGTTCAAATTATTTCCAGCCCACTTGATGTGCCTTAAGATGATCACGTTTAAAGGAAGTATTTATTACA
Source organism: Sequoia sempervirens (assembly GCA_007258455.2). Lineage (NCBI taxonomy): Eukaryota > Viridiplantae > Streptophyta > Pinopsida > Cupressales > Cupressaceae > Sequoia > Sequoia sempervirens. The sequence continues at coordinate 9,013 of VDFB02173690.1, forward strand.
TCTAATATTATTTATTAAAAAAATATTGGTGTTCTTCCATTGAATGACTCTCCTACAAATAGGAATCAACCCTCTTTTAAAAATTGATTAGATACGTTACCTACATGAAGTTCCTAACCAAAAGAAGTGCCACTAATACTTGCATGCGCAACTAGAACATCAAATTTTTCAAGAGACTTTACTTCACTTCATTTATCAGTTTACAAGGTTAGAGCCATCCTTTCTTAGCTAGTCAACACCGACTAAAACTTTAGACATGTCCCAAAATTCACACTAAAAATTACCATGCTAGCATAGCAAACCCCAAAGCTCTCAACTTGGTTCATTCATTTGAACCGTACAATTCTAACCATAAGCATATTTTTGCTAAACATGATTAAATATAGGTTGATTACAAGATATAAGTGTATATGTTCTAAAAGTTTTTTTTAATTTTATTTTAAAAAAAGGGGTAAAACTTTAATGAATATCAGAAGAAAGCATTACAGCCAAAACAAAGGGAGCAAGCCCCATAAACCAAAAGAAGCAACAAAGCAAGTACAGAGACAAAATCAACTATCTTCCAGTATTCGTCTATCCTCTTCAAGGAACCTATCCAAATCCTGATGTAACTCAGGGGAAACCTGCATCCAATCCTCGATCTTCCAACCATTATCATGCTCAGAAGCCCATTTAGCCAAGCAGTCAACAACCTAATTCCACTCCCTCGGGATATGAACAAATGAAACCGCCTCCATCGTAGAGCTAACCTGAAGAATTCGTTGAACAACCGAAGCTAACTTCCAATTAATATCAAACATCTTTCTTTCATTCAACAGATTAATCAAGATCTGTGAATCAACTTCACAAATAACCTTTTGTCATCCCAAAGCAAGGGCCCTCTCCACAACATAAAGAATTGCCAAGCCCTCCATGAGATTAACAGTCTTCTCCCCCTCATGAATAGAGAAAACAAATATCACTGAACCCCCTAAATCCCTGCTGACTCCACCAATCCTAGCAGGCCCAGGATTTCCTCTAGAAGATCCATCAGAATTGATCTTCAAGACTCCAGCCGGAGGAGGTAGCAACCTACCCATCCATTGCACTCTCTTGATCCCATGCCTACATCTCCTAGAACCACTAGAAGAAGAATGTATCCCCTGAAGACCCAATCTATCCACCAACTCAGTATCCCCTTTCCCCAAGGGGAAAAACACTTCACTCTTAGCCACAACCGACTCATGTATCATACCTAATATATGCATCCACACCTGGTGACCCACCAATTTAACACCACAGAATATCCTGCGATTCCACTCCAACCAGATCTGCCAAAGAAGAAAAGTAGGTCCAACATACCAAACATCCTGCAAAAAGGAAGCCATCGAGGGGGGTCGTCCCATACTATCCCAAAACTCCACCAAAGAGGAAGCATGAACACAAGGTTGCTTCCAAACCTCCCACCACCAATGCCAAAGTTGCACAACAAGGGGGCATCGGAAGAACAAGTGTGAGGAATCCTCTTCCTCTTTCCCACAGAGAACACAAATCTAAGGCCCCTGGAAACCCCGCTTACGAATGTTATCCCAAGTCAAGCACCTATTCCATGCTAAATTCCATACAAAGCAATTACATTTAGGCCATAATAGCTTACTCCACACCCTCTTCCACCAATGAACCTCCACCCTAACCAACTTTTGAGCCAATAACACCTGATAGCCACAAGCAACAGAGTAAATCCCCTTAGGATTGTAAGCCCAAGCAATAATATCCTCTTCCAATAGAGAGCTACAATGCCTATTGCAAAGAATCATGTTAAGCTCGGCCCTGCCTTCCTCCTCACCCCTATCCGGCCACTATGTGGGATCCTTCCAACAAGCCCTCTCCAACTGACCATAAAAAGAGGACTTGAAGTCACTCACCCTGGACCAACCAGCAACAAGAAATCTTTGGCTCAAAGGAAGTAGGTGAGGAAACTGAGAGACAACATAGGGAATCCATCCCAAGAGTCTGACCAAAAAAGAGCTTTTGAACCCCATCTGCAGATCCAAAATAAACCTTCCTTGATGAGCTTTGCACCCTTTTGAAGTGTACTCCAAATCATCGAACCTTTCCCCTCAAGAGGGTACCTAAGGAGATCATGTCAAGGGACACCAGGGAAATATTTATGAGATAATATTTTGGCCCACAACTGATCCTGCTCCACGCACCAGCTCCAAAAAGGCTTAGCAGCCATAGCCACTTCGAACAAAGTTGATTGACGAAGACCCAGACAACCATATTGCTTTGGACTACACACATCTTCCCACTTGACTAGGCTCCACTTGGAGGACGACAAGCATCCAGCCCATAAAAACTGTCTTTCAAGAGAATCCAACTCCTTAAGAAACCCCACCAGAGCCACTTGAAGCATACATCTGTAAGTAGGGAGTGCTTGCACAATTGACTTAAGAAGTTGAACACGCAGAGCAAAAGACAACCATCTATGTGTCCAATGATTGACTTTCACCCAAAACTTATCAATGATATTCTGCCAAGAACCCTCGGGAAGACGACCAACAGAAATTGGAATGCCCAAATATGTAAAAGGGAGAACCCCTATCTGAAACCTCAAAATATTAGCAATTCTTCTCTGAATGGGGGCGAGCGTATTGAAGAAGAAGATGCAAGATTTATCCTCATTAATCAATTTCCCCAAAGCCACAAGGTAAACATCCAACAACTGTCTCAAAAAGTAGCTTCCCTAATAGTAGCCATCCCCATCAAGGTAGTATCATCAACAAACTGCAAATGAGACTACGGGGGTAAATCTCCACCCCAATGCCAACCCTGAATGATGCCTAACCCAACGTTTCTTTTCAACAAACGCCCAAGACCTTCAACAAGAAGAAGAAATAGGTACGGGGAGAGAGGGTCCCCCTTAGCGAAGACCACGAGAAGCCCCAAAAAGTTCATAATGATCTCCATTTATCAGTACTGAGAAAGATATTGGCATAACACAGCTCATGACCCATTGGATCCATTCTTCACAATCCAAAAGCAACAAGGATCTTCCGAAGGAAGGACCATCTAACCC